>JARYHS010013630.1:129418359-129614583 GCA_031002005.1 Vandiemenella viatica | reverse complement strand
TTGCTAAACTAAGCACATTGTAATAAGAAGTGCCGATTTTTCGTGGGTCTTAATTTTTCCTGTAAGACGTATCAAATCAGAAACTCCACCGCGTGACGAATTAAATTCAGCCACGAACAGAACACATGGAAAACAGAAAAATGAATTTTTCACATTCCAACTGCACTGCTAGTTATTTTTTAAATACACATCGCGGTTAAATTTCCTCTACTGAGATGCTTTAGCACTTTATTGACGATACGAAGTGTTTAAATGTAGCGTAAGTTTTCCTAAATTTTTCACATTAATTTTTTCTTCGTTTAGTAATAGCGAGAATTGCTTCTTTAACAACTCGTTAATGCGATTCATCACGCAACGGCTCTTCGATAGTTACAACATATGGCTAGTATTCAGTGCACAACTACAGACTAAGATTTGCTACGATTCCATGCATTCCACCTAAGGCATGTGGCCGCTGCACTCTACTGAAGGTGTTGCTAACTTTTTTGAGCTCCTTGAGACAGAACAAACTTGTCACAAATCCGTATTAGCAACGTGGTCCCCCTCCCTCCCAAATTTCCACGAAGTTGTTAGTGTGAATGCGCGATTGGAGACATTTGGGATCTGTGTCCACGAGGGTGAAATAGTTAACTGATGTGGCCAGCAGAGGGTGTTAAATGTTTCCCCATCTGTCATAAGTAATAGCATAGTAGAGAATGCTGAATTTTTAAATATCTATTTCTCTTTTACTACATTAATTTTTTTTATTTATTCATGCTTATGAAGTTGTGACTGGTCACAGGGTCACTACGTCTAGAGCCGTCCCTTCTCTCCATTAGGTGTGGTTGATGTCATTTCAAATGACTGCATTGATTTTGTGTTCTTGCGTTTAGAACTTCTGTTGTTGAAGTTTACTGGATACCACGTAATGGGGATAGTTCTTATCGTGTGATGATTCAGTTGTTTAATTTTTTGATTGGTGAAGTGACTGAATAATGACTTGCTTTTCGGATGGGGGTGGCAACGGCATAGTGAAAAATGACTGAGTACCAGAATAAATGTAATATTTTTTGGACGATAATGAAACAGATTTAGTATCCTGTCTATAGACTGATTATGAGTGAAATCGTCCTTGATATCCTTGTGTGGTTCTACAAATTCCGATTAGTGATTCGTATGGTATATTGAAGTCTGCTAACACATGAATGTTCTGTCAATAAACCCATTTGGGTTTATAGTTCAATTACGTTTAGTAAAACGTCTTTTTCCTCCGACATTTTGAATTTCTGAACATCATATGTTCCTCGAGCACGCATCTAGTGATTGATCTAGCATAATTAGCGTTACGCACGCCAGATCTGTTTATACGATTCAATCTAGTGCGAGCTAGTATGGCAGAGCTCATACAATTACATGGATCTTCGTGGAAAGAGAAACCTGTAATCTGAGAAGTTGGATCGAAGTCTCAGTTAGCAATAGTGAACTATTGGTATCTGTGTTTATTTTATTTTCAAAGATAAAAAAGAACTCATCAATGAAAATGGTGCTTGAAGCAATGTGAAATTTTATTTCAAATAGTGAACTATAATTCTTTGTTATGCTAAGACTAAGTAAATCCCACTTGGTGGGTTGGTGATCGTCTAAAGTTCTGAAGAAAGAATGTGGCAATTCAGAGACATTTAGTTACATTGTTTTGTGTCATACTGCACTGATACTTTCATTTACTGGTATCCAACATGATCAAGAGTGTCTAGTTGTATCAACTGAACTAAATATTACTAATGGATGAATATCCGAGCATAACCAGAGATATTTATAAGAAAAAACCTGATGTGGAACTTTTAATTTTGCTTATGGCTATACGCCTCGACGACGTCGAGGTCATTAGAGGCGGTATGGGACTGGGGACAAGGAATGGGAAGGAATTCGATCCTTTGAAGGAGGCATATCGGCATTCGCCTGGAATGATTTGGGGAAACCAAGAAAAACCCAAATCTGGATGCCCGGTCGGGTATTCGAACCGGCATCTTCCCGAATGCGAGGCCAGGGCGTTAACGTCTCACCCATCACGCTTGGTGTGAAACTCGCGTTGTTGAAGTTAACTGCTGAGTAGTATTTTTTTTTTTTTCTTCTCTTGTTGTTTCACTGGCTATTTAGCTAAAGAAATACATATTGGTGTAAACATTTGCAATAATAGAAGTCCTAACTATTACCCACCCAAAAATTTTATCTGTTATTATTAGAGCTTCGCGGCTTGTTGGTGCCGAGATTATTAGAGCCTGTAAGGGAATGGTGGCTAGGAATGGAGCGAATATTGACCGTGGACGATCCCGGTATTCGTGTGGAGTTGTTTCGAGAGACTATGGGAAAGCAACATCTGGATGACTGACATGCGTTCCTCCTGGATGTTGACCGCTCACCCCCTAATGCCGCTGTGTGCGCCTCAGAGAAGTGTAGACTGCAATCCCGGCAAAACGTTACAGTACTTTATTCCTAGCAACATTGGCAGACCATGCATGCTTTTGAATTTCCAGTGACTTGAACACATCGCTGATGTCAGACAGATTAACCAGGGTGATAATCTACTGTACGGACGTAATAATGTTGGGAGTACTGTCAGCTGTATCACCAGAGTGACTTGACGATTCCGACCAGCTGTCGGTGAAATCACACTACGCACCAAAATTACCAGCAGTCAGATTTAGTAGCTGCCGTGGTAGCGAGGCGATTCGACGGTTCTGAAATAGTGCTAATGGCATTCCAACGTTATTGTTGACTGTTGTTGCCACACTTTACAGCCTCGCTGTCGGCTTGGACACTAAATGTGATGAAGGCATTTCTCCGATACCGTATTTGCCCTGTGATGTGCTTGCTACAGAGTGTATCTATACTATAGAGAAGTCGTTAACGTATACTCCAGAAAGAGTTGTGTGCCTGCAATAACAACGCGACAAGAAATTTCTCACTTAATGGCTGAGGTGACCTAGTGAAAATACTGCGTCTTCTGTTGATACCGTTCGAGAAGTGTTGTACATGAGTAACCTTCTCATTTTTACCGCCGAGAACAGGAGATCATTCTCTAGTATTTGTGATAAAGTAGGTTAGAGCGCCGACAGATACCTGTTGTGCGGTTTATTTCCAAACGGCCACTCTGGCTGAACTGATATCGCCTTCGTTGAATCCTTGATAGTATTTTTACTATTATCTGTGACTCTGCAAGAGAGACTGTTTGGCTTTAATTGAAGACACCGAGACAGTTGTAAATGGTGAACTGTACTTAATTAACAGAGTATGCTTTTAGACGAATAGGCTTATCGTTTATCGGAGACAGAAGAAGGGCGTAATGCCACACATGATCTTGTGGTAAAGTGCCTTGGATTGAAAGGCAGCGAAGAAGAGAGGCTTTACCTACATCATTATTTATTTATTGCTTACGAATTTACATCTTGTTGACGTCGAGGTCATTATAGGCAGGAGAGAATTGGAGACAAGGAACAGGAAAGAATCTGTCCATGGCCTCTTGAGGAAACATACCCGGCATTTGGCTGGAGTGATTTAGAGAAATCTTGAAAAATCGAAATATGGATGGCCGCCGAGGATTTGAACCTGTTTGCTCCTGAATGTCGGACCCGAGAGAAATCATTCATCCCACGCGCTCGATTGGACGCAGAAACAGCAAATCGATAAAATTAAAACAATCTTCACATTCATTATTACCAACGTCTATTTCTACTTTAACATTCTACATTGCGACAATAATTGTAAAATCAGTAATGGTACTAAATATTCTCCTTTTGTCACGGCAATTCTACGGTAGTAAATTTCGAGGTTGTTAATTTTGTGTGCAGACCAAAAATTAATCTTATTAAGGTGTAAAGTAAGCTCATTTTATCTGAATTCTGAAGTAAAGATACCTGCTGAAAAAGTGGAACAAAGTATTAGTCTCTAACAGAGTAACTGAGAAATGTATCATACTTTCAAACAAGCAATATTACTTAGTTGCCTATGGTAGTTGATATCAAGTTAACAAGTAACAGCGTTTGGATTCAAAATATCTCACTCGTGAAAGTAACATACCGTATTGGATGTGTTAAAAAAAGTATTGCCAGTGTTTTTGTGAAAAGAAAAGGTATTCAAGATATAGTTACAAACGTTCAGAAATCTAGGAAGTACTCCCCTCGGACATCTAGAGATTTATTTGAGCGGTTCTGTACGCACTGTGGGAGGTATCAACGGGAACCTCATTCAGAGCGGACGCCACGGCGTCTTGGTTCGCCTCAGTGTCGTCAAAAAGTTGTCCTTTGAAGGCGGTCTTAAACCCCGGTAACAAAAATAAGTCTGACGGAGCCAAGCTGGGATTGCAAAAAGGCTGGGGCATCGTTGCAGAGTTGTATTCGGCATCAATTCACGGACGCGTAGAGCAGTGTGGATAGAAGTATTGTGATGATGAAGTTCCCACGTAGCGGCAATCCCCTATCGTACGCGGAGCACCCTTTTTCAGAATCTTTCGAGAACATCCATAAAATACGCAGCGTTGACGGTCTGTCTTGGAGGTACAATTTCCTTGTGGACCACACCCTTAACATATAAAAAGACTACCAGCATTAGTATTACATTTGACTGCTCATTCTTGGCTTCTTTTGTTTGAGGAACGCAGGAGTGAGTGATTTGTCACTCTGGCACATTGTCTTCGGGGTCGTACTCAAACGCCCATGTTTCGTCCACGGTAACAAAAACATCAGGCTCTATTTGAAAATTTTCCGAAGGTTTACTCGTGATCGTGACTTGGTTGGTCTTCTTCTCGTCCATCAACACTTTAGGAACCAGCATGGCGCACACCTTTTGCATATTGAGATCGTCTTTAATGATAGTGTGTACAGTGGCTATTTGAAGGTTTAATTCTATTGATCAGAGTTCAACAATTACTCACACAAGTCACATTTTCGTCGGTGTGGCTGGTCGATGGACTTCCAGAGCGGGAGATGTCTGCCACCTCTTCCTTGCCTTTCCTAAACATCTTCAACCACCTTGAAACATGCGAAGGCGATAGAGCAAACTTGTGCGAGTTTGGCGCGAAAGCGTTGTTCGATCGTTTGCTCCATCGCCGCTCCGTGATACGGTCTTTGAGACGAGGTTTACAAAATCAACGATGATGACGCAATCACTGTTCGGTGTAGACGTGTATAATATTCCAACTTCCTCGGTGCAGACAGATGTTGGGTGCGTTTTAATGCCAAGCGGTTTTCCTACTCAGGCGCAACATATGGTCGTTTCACAATAAAATCACTAGTAATTTTTTATGAATACTACCATTAAAATCGGAACATAGACGGTAACTCCTGGCATCACGGCTTGGAGAGCTAAATGACATAACTGCACGACTCTGGTAGTCATTTGAGAGATCCTGAAGGCACAGCGCTTCGCCGATGACATCTAGCGACAGCCTGTTAAGATCTAGGAGTCTAGGACTTCTTTCCCCGCTAGACTACCAGTATTGGTTAAGAGGCTAAAACAGGGGTGGATTACACAACCTGTAAGTCACCCCAGGTCAAGACAGTGAAACAGGGTCTCGGTTCAGTTTTTCAAAAGATACATGGCACGTGTGTCTATCGATTGTTTGTATCAAGTGAAGGTCATTCACTGATCAGCCTGGCTCCCCAATCTGTCTGTAATCGAACTTTCGTCCAGAAGACAATTCCGACAAAGTACAAAACTACTGGATATCGAGGGTCAGTGACGACAACTCTGGACTTAGCAGCCGCAGGAGACGTTGTAACAGCTACATGACACCATTATCACGAAATGGTTGGATCTAGCAAGCCAATCAGCAAGCTAGTCTGCGTCTGAGCTAATTTATGCCTATCGCCAAGTAGGATTAGCGTGGAAATATTATTCCTGCGCAATATGGAAACCAATGGATTATAACAACTCACCGTTTTTAATTTCTTTCGATCAGCAAAATCACATTGGAATATAGTTAAGTAGGCTACAGTGTCTTTCCAACGAAGTCAACAAACGTGAAATTGAATATTTTCACATATAACTCTAAATTACAAACTCGAATTAAACGGTAAATAAAGCGTACATTTTTTGCATTTTCGCTGTTTCGATTACATTATTACGCAGCAAGTGTTAGCTGCGAATGAATTAATTATTTTACCTGAAACAAAGTTACTTAAACAAATACTACATAACCGACCGGTCACTGTATCGAAACATCTGATTGTTAATCAAATTGACGAATTCTGGGAAGTATGCTGTCCCTAAAACATTAGACCAGAAAGAACAAAGCGCCGACTGAACATATTCCAGACGTGTTCGATGTCAGACAAACGTGCAGGCCAGGGAAAAAGTGGTCCCCTTCGTTCATCGCCGAATGTGGGCGGGCTCTGTCCTGCTGAAACATGGCATTTATGCAGCGCTTCTGCCTATAAAACCTCCCTGATGCAGCAGTTACAGTTAAGATTTTACACAATATGTAGTAAGCAAGATCGCATGCTAAAGCCAACAGCGCTCCAAATCTTCACACTTGGCATTTGATCGCTATGCTGCTCAACAATGCAGTTTACCTTTCTGCGTCCACAATGCAGCCAAGTTGAAGAAGGTCTCATCCAAAAACAATACATCCAGCCACTTGGCACACCAGTTACAGCATTCAGGTGCCCATTGCGGTCTGAGGGGTTGGTAGTTGCTGTATAATGGAAAACGTGAAATGACATGCGTATCATGATTCCAGCCTAGAGCAGACAGTGTTGAACCTTCGACACAGACATGTGTCCACTCTCGACGCCGTGCTTCAATGTCAAACCAACGCCGAGAATGAAGCTGTTCTGAAGGTAAGGCCATGTGGATAATATGATGGTAATCCTGCACTGTGATCCCATTGTTTTGTCCAGTACCCTCTCATTGCTGAGTAAGACCGTATTCTATCAACTGGTTCCTCACACGCATCACTGTCGTATCAACTTTCCTATACTATCCACAATGCCATGGTACAACAAACCTTTTTGCAGAGGCCAAACATTCTGCAAGTCAGTCACATGATCATATTGCACTCCTTGACGTCGACGAGACATACCGGCACTTACTTGCACCTTTCCACTTTATTTGGACTGAGTGTAGCGTAACAAAAGAGGACACTGTTGGGGCTTCATATGCGCCATATCTCTGCAATCATAATTTCTGAATATGGTTGCTCTGTTCTACACATCTTCAGATTTTAGAGTGATTCATGCCTTTCCTTATGGATGTTATAGGTTTTACAGACAGCTGTGTATCATTGTTGTATTGTAAATAAATAAATCTCAAAGTACACTATCTACAAAAAATAATTGGATACCTATGAAAATAGGTAACTCAGTACCTTAGTTATTTTGTGTAGCCACCATTGCAGGCTGATGTAAAACCAGTTGACGAGGAGATGGCAGGAGGTACAGAGATATCGGACTTCTATAAAGGCATTTTTGTGGGCTGCCATTTCAGTGGGTTCTAGGCGACCTACAATTTTGATCGACAGACGTCGAAGAACATTGAAATATAAAATTGTCAAAAATAGGCCACAACCCATGGCTACCATCAGATATTTTTTTTCATTTTTTTTCCCTGTAACAATTGTATCGGTTTTCATTGGAACATTCCTTCCAGATGTCCACCACCATGAATTTGCACATAAGTGCCATATCATAACAAGCAATAAACTTCTGTGACTCGAGTTGTGTTTGGACTGTTGTAACTGTACACTGGAGCAGTGGAAATCAGTTCTGTGGAATGATGAGTCTAGGTTTGCTATATTCTGATTGGATGGATGTTAATTGGTGTGGTCTCTACCCAGGGATCAACCTCTGTCAACAAGTATAATGGCAACTAAAAAATTCGGTGGTGGTGAAGTGATGGTGTGGCACTGATTCACACATTCGGAGTAGGACCTCTGGTGTTTGTCCATGGTAACATTAACATGGAGGCCTATTTCAACATTCTGGGTAATTAAATGCTTCCAAAATTGTGGCATTTTACAGAATGGACACCTGTTACTTCCAGGATGACAATGCCAGGTGTCATGTTTCAAGGGCTACTATGCAGCAGTATGTCATCTCGATGTTAGCAGATTGAACTGGCCAGTTCCCTGACCTCAACTTTATAGAATATCTTTTGGACGAATTGGATCCCCGAGTGAGGGCTCATTAGGAGTGGATAAAATCCGTAGTTCAGCTCATGGAATGGCAGCAAGATCAGTGGCAACAAATCCAGTTGGAAATCCTGGAAACGTAGAGATCAGCTAGAATAGCTGCTGTTATAGCCACAACAGGTGACTCTACAAGATGATAAACCTGATAATGACAGTGGAGGAAGCTGTCGAAACATCGTGTATGGCAGAAGAAATTATCTGGCAGAACACCCAGCAAGAATTTTTTATCAATTCTCACTTCTAATTGGATGATAACCACAGAGCAAAGGTTGTGGACATGTGTTTGATAGAAAGTGCATTCTGAGTTGGTGGCAGTAAAATGTTTTAGGGAAAATGACATTCCTTCATCTAAAAACCCTCCAACTCCAATATTTCATACTCATTAGTGGATCCACATAATCTTACAATAATCTAGTAAGAAAATGTCTTTTTCTCACCAGTTTTTATTTTACACAAATGCGTTTCTTTATCATTAGCATCGATTTATGAGGCCATTACTTTTTTAGGCCAAAGCTATATGTATGCTAATTGGTTGACCCTACCCTGGCCTACCTGGGACCCAAACCATTTATATGCTAGTTAGACTATCTTCCCAAGGAGTTAAATTATTTATAGCTTGAAGATGTCCTACCAGATTTCCGGACCTGCCCTCTAAATGCTATTTACTGATGGCTGGAGGATATATCAATCGGCTAGCACTGCTGCATTTGTTGATGCAGACTGTGGCCTCTATGAAGCTCCAGATTAACTGCAGAATTATCAATCTTCTCTGTAAAGTTTAAGCAATTCTGAGAGCCACACTACACACACAATGGACAGTGCAGGCCAACTCAGTTATGTGTTCTGACTCCAAAAGTGCCTTGCAGGATATCATTGGTGTTCCCAAAGACAAGTATAATACTACCTGGTATATGAGGTAGGTAGAGAACTTCGGCAAACCATAGACAGAGGTATAAAAGTGAGCCTGCAATGGTACCGTGTCATGTGGAAGTGACAGGGAAGTGGACAGAACTGCCCAACAGCATCTTCATTTGCCGATACTGAGAATCTTCCAGTGCAATATATGGATTTCAAGTTTATCACCTACTCTGTGTTTCTCAATGAATGGGAAATATCAAGGAGCTACGACAGCCAGGAAAAGGGGTTGTGGTACCAGACCATCACTAGCCAAGTATGCTAAAATTAATTAGTCTATAAATGATAAAAAAAATTCTTACTAGAGAATTCTGATTCTTCACTCTGTGTTTCCTGTGATGAAATGTATGATATCTACCACTTTTTTCTCTGATGTAAGTGCCACCACATGCCCCGAAGAGCATTGTTAGAAGATGGTCTGCACATAAATGACATTATAGCCCTATTAATAGCAGCGTCTTGTGATCTGTTACAGAGGAGAAAGTTACGCCTACCTCATCAACAAACACAGTGGACGGTAGCATGGCAATAATTGGTATTGTGTCAGAAGAACTTGCACTGGTAGCAGTGCCTTAGAGCAGTTATTTGCTTCTATAAACATTCGAGGTGGAGTCATTTGGTGCCTCATAGCTTCAATTTATTGCTGTCAAGTACAGGACCCCTATGCTCTTTAAAGACGAAGATGATTTCTTCTAGTGGGTGTGCAGACTTCTACTGTCAGACAACAGTCCTTTGAAGAAAGCCACAAAATTATGGCTGAAGTGTTAGGCTTTGAGAAATTGATGTGGTTCCACCCAGACAATCAAGATAATATGATTTCTTCTGTTGGTCCACAGACTATCAGCTAGCATGGAGATCCTAACTAGTTCATCCCACAATGCATGTTAAGGCTATACTGATGTAACCTGTTTAGCTTGAGGTCTGTGAGACATGAATAGGAAACTTTCAGCCTGTCTTTTACCTGCCAGGTGTGTAGTGTAATTATGAGGCAAAAACACTGTCAGTATTTCTTGGCTTTGGTGGGAAAATGGCGATATCTCCATCAAGGTGTCAGTGTTGACATGATATTAGAAGATTCCATACTCCAACAAAACAAAACAAAAATCTTGAAGCATAGTGGGAAGAAATGAATGGATACATTAAACAGGTAAATAAAGATGTGCTCCTCAAAAGAGATCCCATTAATATCGACCATTTATGATATCAAAGTCAGGTTTTCCCAAAATTTTAACCTGGTTCGAAGTAAAAAACTTGTCAAATGCAACATTCCTACATATCTACTTATTCAATTCCTATGTGCTGTACATTTTCATAATGTTTCTCAACAGTTTATTACAATCCGTGACTCCATTAATTAAACTGAAAAATGTCCAACTTGCTAATGCTTGAAATAAGATGTAAATTCATCTAATCGTTTTAATACTTCATCCATACAATACACTTAATTCTTCATCCAATATTCGTCCATGTTTCATTGCCAATATTTGACCAAAATTCTCTCTATCTATTTTTTAAAATAATTTTTCTCCAAACCCAGCTCCTTCATTACTTATGCGCATATTTCTTTGTTGCAATTTTTGCAAATAAATCTAGCTTCCCTCATTTGCACTTCCTTCACCACGACTATTTTATATCCATAATGTGGGTACATTGCTCTCCCATCATAATGAAGCAAGGGCTTGATAATGTCCTGCAGACATATAGTGACTTCGTACCATTCCTTGTGAAACATGAAGAACCCTAAAACCTTTCAGTACCATCTCCATATTCAGTTACCAAGAATGTCCTGCCTAGTAGAAAATTATTATCAAATAACTTGCCAAGCAACTTAGGTTTTATGCTTTCCACCAGCAACTCCATCTCAACAATATAATCATACAAAACCTTTACTGTTCTCTGTGCTCTTTTTGCCATTTATTCGTATTTCACACAGCTATCAACTAAGTTAAATCTTATGATTTAATGGTTAGGTTTGCAACTGTTCCCCCAGTCAGCCCAAAATCTTCGCACAGAAAATGAATATTAGCAACAATTTTCAGTGACAGCTCTATTCGAAAATTTAAAATATCTGACTATCTTGCTTTGTGGTGCTGACACCATGTCAGGGCGTAGTCGTATACTGGGGTTGAGGTATCGACTAAGTCACTGAACCAGATGTAGTCCAAAAATATTCTAAGTCCAAAAGAAAGTTCTGTAACCATGTTAAAATGTTTATACTAGCTGTAAAAAAAATTGACCACAGTCGCCACTTGTAGTTTTCACCCACCACAAGAAGGGTACTAAAGAATAAAATGAAAGTCACCAGTCGAATTCACTGAGTTATATTTTCCAAAATCTCCACATAAATATTACAATGTCACAGCTAGTAAGGCAATCGGACATTCTTCTTCTCCAAAAATTACAAGTTGAGAATCAAGAGCCAAACCGCATTTTCCCCGAGTGAAACAAAACAAATGTTCGAAATACACATCTCCTGAAACTGATTGTGAAATGACGATGGACTACACTTTCAAACAATGGCCGCCACTAACTCAAGGTTCACATGGTTGTCGAATCGTTCCGCGCTACTTTTCCGTGACGTCAGCGTTACCCACCGTTCCCCACGCTCCTAGCATCGCTAAGCACGCGTGCTTCCACCACGAAGGTTCAAACAAGACTGGATACCGGACGACCACTTCACACCTCCTAGCTGACTTATATAAGCTCGGGTCACCTGACACAGTTTCTCTTCAACAAATGACCAAATATGGATGTGTTAAATGAATTACCACGTTAGTCAATGCTCTGTTATCTTATTATTTAAAATCGGCTTTAGTAATAATTTCGAAATTATGTTTAAAATATTATTCCCGATTTTAGATTCTACCAAAATATGAACTTTATTTAAATCTGTTGGGTTATGGTAAATCAAGTAATTCTATCAGTCAGTTGTAGTCTTTTTTTATGTTTTTATTTATAACTCTGAAGGTTTATGGATTATCAAGCCGGAAAAATTATGAGTGTGAAGTCTAAATTAAACTGCGTATTTTAGTGTTTATTTCATCTTTGTAGCTGTTTTATCTGAGGCACAATAAATTATTCAAATATTTACACGTGGGTTTAATGTCGAGTGAATTTGCAAAACCTATAACATCTGTTCTATGGCTTTAAATGACGTGAAATTAATATGTAGGAAGCTGAAAGAATGTATTTTTACGACAAACTAATTTTTAACCCGGAATCTAAGTAGGTTTTTACATGAAAAAATGCCAAAGTCAGATATCCTAATTTACGTGTTCATTTTATGTTTAAAAATACTTAGAGCGTTGGAAACTGTCTGATTTAGATGAATTTACTTCGCTTTATGGCTGTTTTAATTTATTCTCTACTTTATATTGTGTGGCAGTGTTTAAAATCAGTGTAGAAGCATTTTATGTGTGCAGTGTTTATAGCAGGTTACTTTGTGATTGGATTATCATACAACAGGTTAGTGAAATGCCTTTAAATGTGTTTAGAAAATTAATTATGTGTGTTAACTGGTATTTACATGCTCTTTGCGCTTTTGAAATGGTTTAATAGTGTTAGAATTAATTCCGAAAAGTCGAACAAATTAGTTGGTTTACCGGCGCCTGTTTATTCACTGATATCTCGTATTTTACTGTTTGAAACAGCTTAACACCTATTAAAACTGAAAGATTAGTTTATTTCCTTTATATTTGTCTACTTTTTAAATCCTAAAATTACTTAAAAGACTTCAAATTATTTATGTGAACTGTTTATGGGAATGAGTATTCAAAATCCTACATAATTACTTGTTGTGATTATTAAACTCTTGAAAACTATCAGAAATCTGTTAATTTATCTACTACACTGTCTCAGGGATTATTATGACTACTTTTATGACTCTAAAATGGTCAAGTTTCATTACAATGTGATATCTTCATACTGCTTCAGACTATTATTCAAAACATCCAGTCTATTTCCTTAAAATACTTGCTAAACGGTATTTAAATGTGAAGTTGTGTTTATAATGGTTCTAGGCCTGTGTATTATTAGACTTTTATACTCTTTACTTGACGAAAATCACTTCAGAAATACCAAAACTGGTATATGCCAAAATTAAAGGTTAGATTTGAGTGGTATTTAAATTATCTGTTTATCTCTGAAATAAAGTTTATTTACCATGATTAAAGGTTTATTTAGTGGCTATATTTACTATTTTTAATCATTTTCTTCATTTAAATTGTCTCAGAATAACTCGTTAAGTAATGTCAATATCTGCTATTTCAAGTTTACCTTTACACGGGAATACCTATTTTATATTGGAATATCGCTGATTTAATGCAATTTATATGTTATTTACCTTGGTTATGGATTATTTATTCACTTTAGTGTATGGAAAGTGTTGTCAACTCGATTTAAAGTGTGGTACCGGATACTAAAGTTAACCCAAAACTCGGCCCGATTCTAACCAAATATTGCAAATATAACGAGGGATACCTTACAACCATTTGAAGAATACAACTGAGTTGATATCTGTTTCTTCTGTAGCTGTAAATTTTAATGTTAGCTTTTTATTCAGTCGAGTTACACATCGTAGGGTGAAGTGAGGTCTCACAATTCACATCTTATGGGCAGGTAAAGATTTCATTTTTGATAAGGGGAATAAAAATGAAATAAAATATCAAAAATATCAAGGGAGCCACAGAACTACATACATAAAATGGTGATAAATTTTCAAAAAATAATTTGATATACATAAAGATAAACAAAGGCTTTGATGAACACATAGAAGAGGAAAATTACATTTTGATTTGTTGGAGAGTTTGAGAATAGTGAAGTGAAGGAAATGTGATGTAAAAACTTGTTCATCTTGCTCACATACAGGGGAATAATACAGTACCATAATTATGGGAATAAAATGAAAGAAAAATTTGCAAAGGAAGGAAATTAGATTTTTTGAAGAAGTTGCTACAGAACACAATTAGTAATTGATACGACAGTATAGTGGGAATCGTGGGAAATAGGTAGATGGAAGAAAATAATGCTGGGTGTGTATTATGCACACATTGACAGAAAGGTTTGAGTTGATATTTGAGCATTATTAGAAATATTTTGTTGAAGAAAGGGATTAACATAACAATAAAATTACTTCCTCATGGATCTTTTCTGCAATAGATCCTAGTGTAAAACATGCAGCATGTATGTAGCCACCACTACCTATTCCAGTCCAATCACAGAGAAATACTTTCCTATTATCGGACATGTCACCTGCACTGCAGCTCACCTAATATAAGAACTTACCTGTCTTCATTGCACTGCTTCCTATATCAGTTCACCCCTCAACAACTGTCATACAGGATGAATGGCAACAAGGAAAGTTTACACTGCCAACCCAGACCACCCAGTGACAATCCACACCAACTCACATGATTCCCACAATCTTAATACCTGTTTTATGGTTAGAGAGTTTTTTTCCGGACACCAACACTTCTTCAGAACTCCATAGATGGGAAGTAGACTATCAACACACACTATGAACCAGATAAATCCCTGACTTCAACCTACGCTAAACCTGACACTTAAAATTTTACAAATTTGCAGTCAATTTGTATATATATTTTGTAATTTTATTTATTTACTTATTTACTCTTATAGCAGTTCCATATTTTTTTTTCTTTGACTGACCATCACTATTATTGTTGGAAAACTCCTCCACCACCTGGTCAATGCCCTCCCTCCATTGTGTTTCATTTTTGGTTCATTCATTTGGTACGTCTGGATGTGTACTCATCTGTCTTCCTGTCATATGTCCAACCTCCTAAAATGACTAAGGTTATTAACCAAAATATTGTGAGTTGTGTTGCTGTTTTTTGTGTTTGGCTGGCCCTTCTGCCTTCATCTGTGGTATGTGATGGGTTATTTCCCCTTATTTTTAGTACTTATGTAGGAGACTGAGTAGTTTGGTAGTTCTGTAGTTAAGGTGCGTGCTTTCAAAAGTTCAGTGTCTGTTCCTGTGTTCAAATCCTGGTGTGGCAGGAATTTTTAAGTGTTTTATGTCATCATATGAGCAATGACAAGCCATTCCATGCTTCCGATTTCATTTTAAACTGTAGTTCTCAGAGGAAAGGAATTCATCATCCTACCTCCGACGCAATGGTTTAGTATACCTTCTTTGGGTAATGATCAAAGTTAGTTTTATAGACAAACAGGAAGTCCTTCATTTGTGGGTAAGGGAGTCAGACAGGATAATTTTCCCACACTCTTATGCCTGAAATCAAGTGCCAGCTTGTGGTCATGGTCAATCCTTCAAAACACCTCTCTTAATTTTCCCACCAATATCTTTCCATGCTTCATCACCAGTATAGACTTTGTACACTACCATGACTATCTTCACCCTCCTTCTATCCTCCAATGAATCCCACTCCAGCTCATTTATCACATTAATTACCGATTGTTTTTTGCGATAATTTCCAAAGACAAATCTGGCAGCCCTTCTCTGCACCCACTCCACCAGTAGTGGTCTGACCAAATACCCCAATTCCCTTACTTCTCTATTGCATCTCCTAATCACTCTCTCCAACAGGTGAAGGATTTTTAACCCTTTACCTATATCCTGTCCAATGTGTCCTGCTCAGTTGTCTGCAGTGGCGGCCCTAGGGCGGTGCGAGCGGTGCGACCGCACCGGGCGCCGTTATATGGGGGGCGCCGAAAATGCAGCGAGAGATCGTCTGCGCAAAAAATGAATTCTATAATAATTAATATATTATTTTAACACACATCATCTAGAAGATTTTATAAAAGTAAGAGTTTCAGCTTAATGCATAGTCGTATGGTATCATAGAATAGAGTCAATTAGAGTTGCTACTCGAGTCAGTTCGAGTTATTCCTATCATGAAAATCACAACTCGTTTCAAAGTTAGCACCCTCCCTTGCCGCGTTGCGCCTCTCCCGCACCTGTTTCATGCCTTCTCGGCTGTAGTCTGGAAAGTTCATGCATGGGGCAAGATTCAACCTATTTCTCTCCTTCTACCATATTAAACCTTCGGTGATCACAATTAACGTTGGTATCATAAATATTTACAAGGCTTATCTGTCTTTTACAGACAGGACATGTCGCTAAAGTAAAAAAAAAAAAAATCTGTATGGCGCACAATACTTAAAAGAAAACAAAATCAAGACAAAATTGAGAAGGCTTCAAAATTGCTGGATTTATTAATTATTATTATTATTATTTTTTAATCGTCGTCACCAGAACTAGTTCAACACGAGACGGAAGAAAATTTTTAATGGAAGTTATTCAGATGAGGCTTATGATGAAGAGCAGCATGTGCGAGAAGATATCTCTATGGCTAGAACGTCGTCTGCTGTTCAAAAGATTACAAATGGGTATACAAGACATACCACCACAGTCGGCTTTTCAAAGTACAAATTATGATGATATTTCAAAATTGTCGCTCATTGACTCTACTGACAGAGATGAAATAATTATTGAAGCAACGAAAAAATCCAATAAAAAAAATTATGGACGTCGTTTTCCAAATACGTATTTTCAAAAACACCAAATGAAGAAACTTATAAAAGTAGATAGTTCCTTTATTCTAAATCTGCGGATAAAGTATATTGTTCATATGTTGTTTATTCAACAGAAGGTCTCCTTTTTATTTGGGAAACAAGGACTAGATGAATGGATTTACTTATCAGAGCGTCTCAAAACTCACGAAACTTCATCAGATCACAATCATACAATGCTCAGTTGGATAGAAGCGTTAATTCCATTAAATAACTAGACAAGCATTTGCATATACAGACTGAAGACGAAAAATCATAGTGGGTTGCAATCCTCTAATGAATGATATCTTGTTCAGAGGAAGCTTTGGATCTGAAATAGTAAATAATTCTGATGATGGTAACTTCCTGGGTATATTGCAACTGCTAGGAAAATATTACCCTGTGGTGATGGAACATCTCCGCCGTATTGCTAATAATGAGAATAATATCTTATTAAATTGGCAAAAGTATTCAAAACGAATGAAGTGCGTAATAAAATTTTGACTATGGTTAGGTCATCTAAATATTTTTCCATCATATTGAATTGAACTCTTGAGGTAAGTCACGTCGAACATTTATCTTTGACTTTGATTTTTGCTGACACTAATGAAGACAAAGTATTACGCTGTGCTTACAATCCGGAAAGTGACTCTTTGGGGTGCTGCCCTGTTTAGCATTGATACTTAGCAAAAGTTCGATTTGGATATGAACGATTGTCGAGGCCAAAGATATGACAGTCGATCCAATTTTGTAGGAGGAACAAATGTGGCAAAAGCAAAATTCTGAACCAGTATCTTTAAGCATTTTTTAATTAAAGTAACTGTCATTAAATTTGGTAATAGCTAGTGCCGCCAAAATATCAGTTAAATCGGTTTCCTTGTCTGGATTTCTCTGAAGAATATTTGTGTTATTCTCTCGATCAAAAAAGCGATGGGAAGTGGTATTCAAGCACTCAGGACTACCACCAAAAAATTTGCGAAACTCGTTTCAAGAATAGAGTTTCTAGCATCCCTACAGTTCGATATCACTATTCTTCAGTTCGTGACGCCATTCTGAAACGAATTATTCAGTTGCAGCAACAGATACCTTGTCGCTTAGCCAGATCATGGATCAATTTGACATTGGTGACTTGGAATAATACATTGTTTCAAAGGATATGCAGACGAAATTGGATTTTATTAAATCTTCACATTTTTTGAAAAACAGCTCGGGGGTGGAAGAGGAAATTCTCTACCACCCCCGAAACTGTTACTGACCTGTTGAAATTTGTTTTGACAGCTTCGTTATAATGTCCTCTTCACGTTTTCCAACCTCCTTTCTCCGAAAAGTCGCCACGAATTAAATTAAAAATGCCGAAATGTGAGAGTGAAGCGGAGCTATTAGATGCCTCAGGCGCTCAAAAACAATGACAAATTTTGAAATGATGGTTAAAACTGTTTTTGTAATATTTTATTGCCGTTTTAGCTACATTTCGTTGTTAAAAGTCGCACGAAATTAACAGATAGAAAATTTTTATCCGAGGTGCAGTACAACAAGGCTCGCCATCTTAGAATCGATACAAGCGATGAGAGATAATCGGTTGCTTCCGTTGTAAACAAATGCGTCGTTCCTGATATAGATGCCGCAGAACGAATTTCCCGTAAACTTTTTACTCTTGGTCCAGTCCGAATTTCAACCTAACCACGATCACTATAACAGGATTAACCTGTTTAGGTTGATATGAACCCTGTACCAATAATCTTTGTGCCATTTTTGCATTGTTGCTACCATTTCGCGGTTGCGTATAGTCTCACATTTCGGCATTTTTAATTTAATTCGCGGCTACTTTTCCGAGAAAGGAGAGTTCAAAACGTGAAGAGGGCATTATAACTAAGCAGCTAAAACAAATTTCAACAGTTCAGTTCCAGTTTCGGGGCGGTGGATAATATCCCCTTCCACCCCAGCTCGGCATTTGAGCTCTGATAACTGGCAGCTGGAGAAGTTGATTCTCAGACTGGAAAATTTCCTATTATTAACCCAGTCAGATGCCGAAGAAAGTAAAGATTTTTTGAGTGCTAGCCATATATGAAATAGCAACAGATCCAGACGAATTGTTTACAATGAATGTGTTTTTGCATATCATCGATAGAATAGAGAATCTGTTGGTCACTCTAGTAGCACAACGTCCCAAGGGCGTAGCCAGGATTAGCTTCAGAGTGGGGCAAAAACAATGAAAAATACTTGTTGAAAATGGTTTTACCTGGGAAAATGGGGGGCGGGGGGGGGGAATAAATGCATTTAACCTGTTTAAGAATTAGTTCGCGAGGGTTATGGCAAAATTTTGGCAAAGTTTATTTTTCGGTATTAAGAGTGGGAATTTTTATTTTCATATATTTTCTATTTTTAAATATTTAAAAAAAAATATATTAAAAACTGCTAATTTGACGTGTAAGTGAAGTGAGCATTGTGTTCGCCACAGTAGCTCATATAAACCATTACAAACGTATAGTATTCCTTTTTACTGTTGTTTCTCATTCATACCGCTACTATCCTATACTAATCTTTCCGAGGTTTGAGTTATTATCATATATAAAGAGTATCTTTTGCCCGCGGATTTGCTCATTCATAAAGAATTCATATACATATTGGTATCCGAATTACACGGGAACTGCTATTTGGTATAAATACATTCAATACATTATTCCAAATTTATCCTAAGCAGTTCAGTAGTTTCGACATGAAATAGAAAAAAAAAATCCGAACTAACAAACTTTTACATTTATGACATTAGTAGGATGTAAAAACTGTATGTTATCTTCAATCTATCTATATGGACAACTTAATCACTAATAAGAGATTGCTCTTTTTGGGCGCCACAATGAGATCTCGCACCACATGAAAAACTTGCTGCGGCCACCTCTGGTTGTCTGCTATCAAATGTAATTCCAAGGTATTTACATTTCAAGTCTTCAACAAGTAGCTCCTTCCCCACTTTATAATCATAATCAACCTTTAGCTTTTTATCTGTGTACCAAATAAGTGGGCTCTTCTTTGCATTTATCTTCATCCCATGTTGACTCAGATAGTTATACCATCTAGATCATCCTGCAGCTGTTTGTAGTCTTCTATTGATTTGATCCTTTTATATAACATTATGTCATCTGCAAACAATCTAACTTCAGACAGTAAACCATTAACACAATCATTCACTAGAATAACTAATAACAATGGTCCCAATATACTACCCTCTGTAACTCAGATGTTCACTTCTACTTTTTTTGACATTGCATTTCTTACCCTAACTATTTGCTTTCAACCTTTTAGGAATTCTTCTACTCAGAAAATCACCTTTTTATCAATTCCAATAGTTTTTACCTTATTTAGTACGATTTTATGGCTCACTCAGTCAAAGGCCTTTGAAAGATCTAGTGCTACACTATCAACTTGACCTCCCCTGTCCATTTCATCAGAAATATCTTGCATATAGCCTACTAACTGAGATTTGAATGAATATCCCTGTCTAAAGCCATGTTGGATATTCATGCGATAATTCTGTCATAGTAATAAATAAATTTGCAGAATGTTGTAGGAAATATGTATTTGTTTTTAGAGAATGATATTCATCTAACTTACAGGAAAGATCTGTTTTATACTAGGCCTATAGGGTTTATGTGGAAGTAATTAAATTTTGTTTCTTTAAATTATTTTTGTACTTTTTACTTCTGTTGTAACTTCTTTCTGGTCTCCTATGTATATTTTAATACCTTTATTTAATTTAATTTAGTAACAATCCATAGGAGTTATTATTGTTCAGTGTGTCCATTTGTTTTAAGAATATTCTGAAATAATTTAGTATAATTTTTGTAAATTATTTCATGTATCTCAGCCATACATTCACTGGAGTTCACTCCACACAGGAGTTTCTTGTTTATGTAGGGCCAGGATCAGTTTGTAGCCAGATCATGAAAACAGCAGCAGTTGGTATACAAATTTTAGTTGAGTGAAAGAAAAGAGTATATTAACTTTCTAAAAATTATTGTTTCTAACTTAAATTGAGGAAAGTTCATAAGCTTGATCTAGTTTGAATGTGGAAATATTACATTTATAATTCGGAAGTTCTCAGTATCTAATTGGTTAAAAGGTAATTTGTTGACTGAAAGATGTGACTCCAACCGTGAACCGTGAATATTTGAAAGTCAGGGAAGTAAATTAACTGTTGCTACCCAACTAGGCAAATGACGTTAATAACAGTAGATCAAATAAGTACTTAGTTTTACTGTAAATGACAGTAAAAAAATGAGTTATTGTGATGTAAGTAGTCACACAAGTATTATTTAAATAATATGAATTATACATAGCCTTTTTAAATTAAGCTGAGCATGTTTTTAAAATAATTCTTTTTTTTCCCTCAATATTGGGACCCTTCTTTAGAATATCTGAGTCTTTGGGTAGCAAGAACCTGAAGAGAAAATATCTCACTTCAAAGTGCTTTCAATATGTTTTTCATATAGGTATAACCCTCCAGTCAGCAAAAAGTTATTTCATTCTTAGAGATCTGTTCAAAATGCAGCCATAAAATCTTCAAGATAGTGTATAAATATCAATCAAAAACTATTTGAATATTTAAAATATTTAAAATGTTTAAATGTTTAAAATACCAGCAGCAAATATTTTTTTTCTTAACAACAGGAACCGCAACCTGTACTACCCTGGAAAGGAGTGTGGGATGCAAATTACAGAAAAATTAATTGTTTGCAGTATGATCATGATGCTGTTTTAAAAAAAGGTCGAGTACAAGGTGCCGAGGACTGTCTATACTTGCACATTTTCACACCAAAGGTATGAAAATTATATTCAACTTTATTAAGCAATAGGATTTTGCTAAGCATTTGTCATTAAAGTTATGATTGTAAGATAAAATATTTTATTCAACAAAATACGATTAACATAGAGAGATAACCTGTATTTTATGACTTCTTGATTTCATGTATAAGGGAATGTCAAAATTTTCTTTATGGGTAAGGGTGTCAGGGATTGGAACAGATTACCAATTTATGAATAATTTATCAAAAATGTTTAAGGAATTTAAAATTAAAATTTGTAAATCACAAAAGAAAATGGGGTAGGAATTTAACAGTCAAATTATATAAGATAATAAAACAATAATAAAGGGGTAAATAGATGACTAGGGGAATTTCCACTGGAGCATGTGCTCCATTGCAATTAATTAAATTAAATATGCCACTAACTGAAAGTTTATAAATTTGCCCTTAGCCATTCTAGTCAGAACAAGTAATGGTATATGCTACAAGGAAGGTTACGGAAAGTAAACCCATCACTCACCACAGATGAAGGCAGGAAGGCAAAGATGAACACATAAATGCGAACACACTTTACAATATTTCAGTATAAATCTGAAGCATGATTAGATAAGAACATATGGAAAGGCAAATGGATATTTACCCATTGAAACTGACTATATCATTAAGCAAAACCGAACCAGGTGCAAAGGGAGGAGTTAGCAATGGTGAGGGGACAAATGATAACTGTGAAAAAGTATGATCTTTGTAATTGTGAAATAAAATAAAATGAACAGAAACATTTTATAACCTAAAAAACTAATGAACCAAAAGACATAATTTTTTGGGTTAGAAAAAAAGAAAAATAATGAAATAGTTGTAGGTATTTTTATTACAAAATAAGTGGTAGGTTTACCAGGGGGTCTTAATGGAGGCTGAGCCAAGTGGATGATGTGTGAATAACACCTGTTGGTAGCTCAGTGCCCATCTATGGAATTCCAAAAAGGTAGTAATAACAGAAAAGCTCTGATAGCACTCACTGTAAAACAGTTGTCAATAATGTTAGAGATGTGGGAACTGGTATGAGCTGCTTCTAAATGTATTTTTTTTGTTGTTGTTGTCTGTTTGCCTGTAGCCATTCATTCTAATTGACAGTTGGTTAGTGGTCAGGCTGATATTAGAACAAGTGCAATACCCTACCTGCTTAGTTCATCTCTGGTTCAGTCATATGTTGACTCAGTGCATACACCTCCCATTCCCCTTCCATATGTTCTCTGCTCATTATGATTAAGCATTATACTTAACATTGGGCTCAATTGGTACATCAGTTTTAGAGTCATATAAACAGTCAATTCAGGCTATAAATCAAGTATAAACAGTATTTATTTATTATTTATTTATCAATCTTGTTCCATGGATCCCTGCTGAGGAAGTACCTCTGGGATGTGAAACATGTCATTGTTGATACATATACACATAATATGAGTCATATCATAGTAAATATATATATATATATATATATATATATATACATATTTTACAAATACAAGAAATAATAATAAACATACATTTTTGCAACTGAGTTTTGCAAACGTCATAATGAGTACAATTAATTATTTTCTTCAAATTCTTGAATGGAGTAGAAGGAGTTGCCAATAAGATAATCTCTAAGTATTTGTTGGAATACATCTTTATTATCTGAAAGCTGTTTTATACGATTAGGTAGTTTATTAAACAGATGTATCCCAGAATAATTAACTCCTCTTTGTACTAATGACAGAGATGTTTGTGTTTTATGCAAGTTATTTCTGTTTCTTGTATTGAAACTGTGTACCTGTGAATTAGGTGTAAACAGGTTAAAATTTTCTATGACAAAGCTCATGAGAGAATATATATACTGAGAATACATTGTAAGAATATTGAGTTTCTTAAGGAGTTGTCTGCAAGAAGTTCTTGGTTTTACCCTACACAGAAACCTAATAGCTCTTTTCTGTGCTATGAAAACTTTTTTACTTTGTGAAGAGTTTCCCCAAAAAATTATGCCATATGACATTACTGAATGAAAATATGAGGAGTACACCTGTTTCATTAATTCTAGATCTGCTGTTAGAGAAAGTGTTCGTATTGCGAAGGTGGCATTACTTAACTTTGCCAGTAGTGTAGTGATATGATCATGCCAACAGAGTTTCTGATCTATTTTAATACCAAGAAATTTTATACTCTCTGTTTCTAAGATTTTGTTGTTTTTATAGTTTATACATATATCTGGCTGTGCATAGTTTTTTGTTTTAAACCTAATATAATGTGTTTTTTTCAAAATTTAATTTTAATGAATTTGCCTTAAACCAATTTGCTACTACTCTAAGTACTTCATTTACATTAAATTCTATAGTACTGTTTGGTGTTTTACGCACAGTCAGGTTAGTGTCATCTGCAAATAAAACACTCTTAACTTTGTCGGATAAATTTCCAGGAAGGTCATTGATGTATAACAGAAAGAGGAGGGGACCTAAGACAGAGCCTTGTGGAATTCCATGTTTTATTTTCTCCCAGTCTGATGAAGCATCTTTACTTATTTTAGAATCAAAAATTGAAACTTTTTGCATTCGGCTTTCAATGTATGATTTAAACCATTTACCTGCGGTCCCAAAAATACCAAAGTATTCCTTTTTTTTCAAAAGTAATTCATGATTTACACAGTCAAATGCTTTTGCAAGATCACAAAATATTCCTACAGGATTCATTTTATTATTCAGTTCCTCAAATGTGTTATTTAAAAATGAATATATAGCCATTTCCATGGATGATCCTTTTTTGAACCCAAATTGTGAATTAGTTAGGATATTATAGTGTGTAACATGTTTTATTACTCTACTATACATGACTTTTTCAAAAACCTTTGAGAATGTTGAAAGTAATGAAATGGGACGATAGTTGTCTACACATGTTACGTCTCCTTTTTTAAATAATGGTTTTACAACAGCATATTTTAGTCTATCGGGAAAAACGCCTTGTATTAAGGATTCATTACAAATGTGAGCAAGTACATGACTGATACAGTCTGAACATCTTTTCAGTAATTTACTTGAAATATTGTCATAGCTGGAAGAATTTTTAGGTTTTAATTGTTTAATGAGTTTATTTATTTCTTAGACTGTTACTGGTGGCAATTTCATCTCCACAAAGCTATTTGGGAAAGCAGTCTCAAGAAGCCTTAGAGCACTATGTGGGGATTGCTTTTCTATGCCTAATTTATCTACTACTGACGTAAAATGTTTGTTAAATATTTCACAAACTTCCCCTACTTCGCTATACACATGTCCATTTTGTTCTATTTTTATGTCTTTAGAGTGATTTACAGTTTTTCCTGTTTCAGTCTTTATTATATTCCATATTGTTCTCATTTTATTGTCTGAATTTTCTATTTTCGCCGATATGTACTTGTTCTTGGCCTTCCTTATTACATTTCTTAGTATTTTAGAATATAGTTTATAGTGAACTTTCAGCGCATAGTTATCTGATTCTCTCATTTTTAAATAAAGGTCCCTCTTTGTTTTACTAGAGATTCTAATACCCTTTGTTATCCATCCCATGCCCAGTTCATTGTTTGGAGTGTTGAGAATTTTCCTTTTTTTGAAACTACCTTCAAAAAGTGTTAGAAATATATTCAGAAAGGAATCAAATTTCGCATTAACACCCTGCGCATTATATACTTCTAACCAGTTTTCATTGTTTAAGGTATCTATAAAGTGTTTTATATTATTTTCACTAACATTTCTTCTATAAACCCAGCTTTTCTTTATCTGTTTAACAGTGTTCCTGGACTCGATACAAAATAGCTGGGCATCATGATCTGAGATACCATTTATTACTGGATGTATGCTGTAATTACTGCACTGAGAAATATCCATAAAAAAATTATCAATTGCAGTCCTGCTATTATTTTGTATTCTCGTAGGAAAATTTACAAGTGCTGTTAAGTTAAAAGACAACATCAAGGCTTCCATATCTAATCTATCATTGCTGTGATTCAGAAAGACAACATTGAAATCTCCACATAATACTATTTGTTTGCTATTTGTAAAACTTAGTAGCAAAGACTCTAAATGAGATAAAAACAGTCTGAAATTACCTGAGGGGGCCCTGTAAATTGCTATCACTATCAGCTCTTCCTTATCATATTCTAGTTTAGTAACACAACATTCAAAGTGTTGTTCTATACAATACTTACTTACAACTACACTACTGCATTCAATATTATTTTTAACAAAAATGGCAAGTCCCCCTTTCTCCATTTTACATCTGCAGAAATGAGAGCTTAATTTATAATTTGGGATGGACAGCTGAGATATTCCTGTATCAGACAAATGATGCTCAGATATACACAAAACGTCTACATTAAAATTTCTGGAATTTTGAATCTCTTCTAGGCTTAAGGTAATGTCATCATTTTTACTAAATATTCCTCTTATATTTTGGTGGAAAATACTGGTCTGAACACTTTGACGCAATGACTTTGAATTGTTTATTTTATTATTACATACTGGTGTATCAGTTGGAATTTTTAATTTCAACAAATTATGATCATCAGAGACATTAATTTCCTTAAGACATCTTAATAAATCTATTTTATTTACCCTAAAAAAGGTTGCGACTTAACACCATTTATCACAGGAATACCTCTTTCACTCACCTGGCATCCTCTGACCTCATCAGCAATAAGAAGCGAAAGCTTCCTCTTACCTTTGACATTCAGATGGAGTCCATGGCGATTCTAATTATTAATTTAACTAAATAGCTATAGAAAGATTGAAAATTAGATCATCATAAGTAATATTTGGTTTCAGTATAATTTCGTAAAAGTTAACATTTCATTCACTTTTATACATTTTGAATAATAATTAGTAAAAAGACGATGGAAATTATGTAGCTAGAGAATCCTGTTAAGAAGTTTGAGTACTTTAAAAGTTAAAAGTTTTGAAGGTAGACATCCGTGACCTTCCTCCAGACATACCAGGAGGAGAAATAGCCGATGCTCTCCTTGCGGAAAAATTTCCTATTCACAACGTTGTCCAGATGACGACAGTAAAGGAGGTAGGAATCAGGAAGCCATTACTAGACTTGCGCATAATAGTTCGCGAAGGGGAGCGCTCAGTTAAGTTCGCAGCTGCCTCGCAAACTAGTTCGCTCTTTTAGTTCGTTAGTTCGCGTCTCGAATTCAGAGAAACAGATCGTTCGCTCGCCTTGCTACCGCTACTGCACGCGCTATTTTGTTTGTTATGTCAGTTTTATTAGGACATAACGATTTTTTGTCGTTTCTAAATGGAATTAAAATGACCTTCTTAACAAATGTTTTTGCTTAGTAATAGCCCTGTCAAATTACATTAGCATGAACAGTTGCCGCCAATAAACCAAAGTGCTCATTGTCCTTTACACAAATTGATAAATTGAATAACTGTGCTGTTTTCATTATTTACTTTACATGCATTCGTAAGATATTGATTTTTTAAATGGATTTATTTATTAGTTCATGGAAGAAATATTACTTATAAAAGGCGTTAATGACCCTGCCGTCAACGCGCCCTTAAACCCCAACAACACAACATTACTTATAAAATATTATAAATGCTTTTTTTTGATGAATTAAAATACCCGTTTATAAGTAATCGGCTTTTTTATTTAAATAAAGTTTTGGCAATCATGAACAAAATATAATTCTACTATTGGCTACAAGTTAAGTACTATATGACAGAAACAATATTACCTATATGATTAAGAAAAGTAACAGTAATACTTCCATTCCCTTCTAATGTGGTACCTAACAATTAGACATATAAAAATGACAGTGACCATTGAATGACAAAGTGGTAACAATAACGAAAGTGCGTAAATTTCCAGTAAATTGGAAGTCATTGAGCTATTTTTTTATTAGTGTAGGGGAGGAAAATCCAACACACATTCAAAATATTTTGGCAACGAATGAAACTGATGAAGACACAGAAGTTAAAATCTTTTTGAATTTCGCAAGTCATTTCTTTACATAACTTTCACAAATCTGTTAACCGACAGACTGAGATAAGTATTATATTATGTCAGCTTTAAAATCAGCGCTAGAAAAAATGTAAAAGATACTGTTTCTTTGGTTAAGAAAACAATAAAAAAGCCTTTATAAGCCATATTCTCCACAGAAATTGACAATGTAAAAAATAATGCCCTAGTATTCGTTGATAAATGTCTGGAGTATCTTAGTAAATAGTTAGATTTTAATGAAAGCAATTGGTTATACAGAATCCAAAAATTAAATTCAAAACACATTGTTTCATTTCATGACTGTGAGACTATATTAGAGGTTATAAATTTACGAGAAAAAATGAGTATCCAAGTGAACAAACTTTACTCTGAAATAACAATATTATACGAAATCCAGGTAAAAGTAGGAAAAGTATTTTATGAATAAAAAATGAGCTTTTGCTCGAAATTAATTTGACAACTGAAAGCGATAAAGCATATGACAATTTTACTATAGACAAAAAAAAAATTAAAGATGCAAGAAGTGCAAAAAATATAGCTTAAAAAATGAAATAGTAAAAACATACCTTTTATCCTTTTCTATTCTTTCGTAAAATATTATATTTTTGAAGTGTACTATATTTTTATAGGTTATTCTTTTTTAAAAAAATACTACCATCAACCGAAAAAATATTGGAAACCCTAGCGGCGAATGGTACTAGTTCACTGCCGGAAGCGCTCAATTTAGTTCGCGAACGGTACCGCTCAGTTTAGTTTGCGACCGACAGCGCTCAGTTTAGTTCGCGAATGGTACCGCTCAATTTAGATCGCGAACTGTACCGCTCAGTCGCGAACTGTACCGCTCTGTTTAGTTCGTGACTGACAGCGCTCAGTTTAGTTCATGACCTAGGTCGCTCCCCTTGCTCGCTCGCTTTGCTAGCGCTACTGCACGCGCTCTCTTGATTGTTATGGTAGTTGAGGTTATCGATGGTTGTCTTTTAATTGTTAATGGGATCAAACTGTATTTAATTTTCACATTCCATGTTAAATTTCCGTTTGTGACTTCTGCAATAATTATTAATGTTGAACAGTTTATTTTTCTGTTCAATGTTATCTGCAAAAACCCAAATGCTTTAAGTCCAAACTGAAAGAGTTTCTGCTTCAGAACCCATTTTACTCTGTGAAAGAATTTTCTTCTTGGAATTTGGTAACTAATAATGACTGATAAAATAGTATATATGGTGTATGGATGGGGAAGGGGACAAAGTTGTACACAATTACTAAAATGATACATGGTTTTTTTCTTTCTGTTGAAACTTTTGACAAATGAAGTAATTACACTGTTTACAAAATTTCACTCATATATTGTATTGTATTGTATATAGTAACTAACATGGGATAGCATGAACTCAAAAACTGCTGTGAAAAATTATCGTACTAACAGGTTTTTAAGTAATTGACAGCTTATGAGTTGTAGGAAATATAATTGATATTGTTAATAGGCGTGTGTACTGTTTCAAATAAATAGAAACTAACATTATATAATGTGTAGTCGCAAATTACAGTGAAACTTATCATGGTAACTGGTTATTAGATGGTGACAAGTGTATACACTGTTCCACAATTAACTCGGGATTGTATTTGTAGATTACAGGAGATATTGGTTATACTAATGGGTTGTAACTAACTTGTCAATATATAATAATATTATAAATTATATAGTAATATTGACATTACAAATAAATGTATCTACTGTTCCACATCCCCGAGATTATTCTCACATGGGATCAAAGTGAACATGTCTATCTATCTATCTTTTTATATCTGTGTCTTCAGTGAAATGTGTCCACAGGGAACTGTTTCCTTTTAGATAATAAACTAAAACAAAAGTTGGTCTTCGGGAAAGGATCGAACGAACTAACGAACTAAGGAGCGAGAGATCTGGGAACTAGTTCGCGTAGTTCGCCTGTGGGAGCGCTCTTCCGAACTAGTTCGTACGCGAACTACACAAGACTAGCCATTACCGCTATACCTAGTTCACTTTAACCACACGCCTGAGGCATATGATATTTACAACCTACAATTTCTTCTCCATCTCAAGGTGAGGGTAGAAGCATATAGGGCACCCACTGGTTCTTTTCAGTGTCATACTTGCCAAAAATTTGGTCATGGGTCCAGAAACTGCCATATTGCTCCAAAATGTGTGAAATGTGGAGAAGGGCATCTTACCAACACATGTATTAAAACACTAGACCAACCACCAAAGTGCGCAAATTGTCAGGGGACACACACTGAACTCTACAAAATATGTCAAATTGTAAAATTAGGTGCCCAAAAGCAAAAAGAGAAGGAAGAAAGAAAAAACAAAAACAGCTAGAAAAACAAAAAGCTGATAGTAACCAGTTTAACATAGACAATGAGCAGTTCCCTCCACTACCCACAAACATCACTGAGCAAGCAACCTCGTCCGTAAATACCTCAGAAAATTAAAAAACAAACCAGAACACAAGCACTTCTGTCCCGCCTGCAGGAAGTGAACCTTCAAACACTTCCTCGCAGATTCTACCAAACTCTTCTGACCCACCTGCAGGAAGCGAACAAGTAAACACTTCCTCACAGAAACCATCTTCTTCTTCCCCGATAGCAGACTTCAAGGAACTACTTGATCTCTTTAAGTCATTTGGAATCAAAAAATTCTTCATGTTATGTTTAACGCCCTTATAGACTTTTTCAATGGTGAAAAATAAATTCCAAAATTTCACAATGATGAATTGGAATGCCGATGGCATTTACCATCAAAAAGCTACTCTAGAGATCTTTCTTGACTAGCATATAATTGACATAGCATAGCTAACTGAAACTCACTTGACTGGAAATCACAGATTCCAGGTAAGAAACTATACGCTGTACAGGACCGACAGGAAAAAAAAAAAAAAACCAGGGGGTGGGACAGCAATACTAATACGAAACCGCCTTGCACACAGATCAATTGATTTACCTGCACTCGAGCGTATAGAAGCCACGGCTGTTGAGGACGGAATAAATGGCAGGCAATTAAATTTATAGCAATGTACCATCCGCCAGGTTGTAAAATACCGGAGCCTGACCTGGCAGCACTGACCACACCCGACAGAACAATCCACGGGGGTGGCGTTAATGCCATATCACAGACTTGGGGCTGCCGCGCTGCCAACTCAAGCGGCCAGGCCCTCCACAAATTTATCACAGAGGACCCCCCGGTGACTGTAGTGGCCCTGACAAACCCTTGCACTATCACAGGGACTCCAGACACAGGCCTGATATTTTGGACATTTTTGTGTTCAAAAATATCACCTGGTCTGTTGCATCCACTGTATTTAATGACCTTGATTCTGACCACAATCCAGTGGTTTTATATATTGATACAGCCATGTGACGAACAGAGAGCAAAAATTTCTCTCTAATAACTAACTGGCAAAAGTACCAAGATTTAGTAAACCACCACATTACAAGGCAGCCCAAACTGGAAACTAATAGACAAGTTGAGAGACATATAGACCAGTTAATAAACATCATTAAGGAATGCGCGAAGACAGCTATGGTGAAAATAACTCATGACCCAGGCAGAAAAGACCTCCCACCACATATCTCACAGTTAATAGGATTGGAAAACTCCACAGGAAATGTTGGCAACAATTTAGAGACCCAGAAGACAGAAGAACCACAAACAGACTAGCAAACCAAATCAAATGGCACCTGCAACAACACCGAGCAGTTCGCTGGGAAGACACTCTCAGTCGAGTGGAGCGAAAATAGCAAAGGCTAGAAAAGAACCGCCCCTTTCAACAAAGCCACTACAAGGACCAAATGGTTTTGCATACACAGCACGAGAGAAAGCCGAACTAATGGCAAACTCTTTAGAACATCAGTTTCAGACACATGTCATCGATGACGAGGATAGTAAAGTCCACGAAGAAAGAGTAGCGAGAGAAGTACCTCGCATTTTGTGGGAAAATTTACATAGCTCTTTCTATCCTGTGGACCTGACTGTATTGAGTTTGATCATTGGGAGACTCAGTAACAAAAAGTCCCCAGGCCCAGATGGTGTAAAAGCCACATACTTAAAAAACCTACCACAATCTGCAATAGTTTACCTCACAGCAATTTACAATGCATGCCTCAGACTATCCTCCTTCCCATCCCCATGGAAAATCGCCAAAATAACACCATACCTAAACCAAACAAAAGCCATCTCCTTCCCCAAAATCTCAGACCTATCTCACTCCTCAACCTGCTCAGAAAAGTCCTAGAGCGAATTATAATGTCAACCTTACAAAAATTCCTTGATGATAATAACATCATTATCCCACAGCAATTTGGTTTCTGTGCTCAGCACAGTACAATCCACCAATCTACCCGACTGGTCGAACATATCTACAGGGCGCCATCCATCAGGCATAATACAGGTACTGTTATGCTGGATATTGAAAAAGCTTTTGACAGGGTTTGGCATGATGGCTTAATATTTAAACTACACTTGTATGGCTGCCCTGTCGATTTATTAAAAATAATAAACAGCTTTCTTCGAGACAGGAAATTCTTCGTTGTGGTGGACGGACAAGAAAGCCAGTTGAAATCAATTGTATCAGGCATACCTCAAGGATCGGTCTTGGCTCCAACACTGTACAGCGTATATACAAATGACCTACCCTACCAAGAAGATGGAGAAGTAGGGCTATTTGTGGACGATACCGTGGTATACAGGTCGAGCCACAACCTAAATTACATCGTACGCAATCTGACGCAGCACCTTGAGAAAATTACTCAATGGTGCAACCTTTGGAAGATCAAAATTAACTCTGGCAAAAGTCAGGCTATCAGGTTCACCACCAGAAGGACGGGACCTAGCCACCAAATCAAGCTCGACGGCATGGACCTCCCCTGGTGCGAATCGGTTAAATATCTCAGACTAGAAATTGACAAAAAACTAACCTGGATTAAACAAATAAAAAACGCTTGTAATATAGGTTTAGCTCGACTTTTTAAACTATACCCTCTCCTCAAGGGGAATAAACTTAGTATCAAGACCAAATTAAAAATCTACACCTCAATAATTAGGCCGGCCTTGTTATACGGCTCATAACTTTTTACCATGGCTTCAGACCACCAAATAAAAAAACTGCAGGTCATACAAAATAAATACAGGTATCTAAGAATTATTACCAGCGCCCCACGGTAAATGCCGAACACACAAATTCACTACAACTTAGGCATACAAAGGCTCACAGATTACATTAAGGACAAATCAACGAAATTCTTTCAGCGAGCACATTATTCACCCCATGAAATTATTCAACACTTAGGACAAAATGAATATCAACAACAATATAATCAACCACTTGCAACCCTTACCAGAAATTTCAGGGTCTGACAATAACACCATACTGAAAGAATTAACACCATGACTTCCATAAAAAAAAACCAGCCCAAAATCCCCTATTTCTGCCATAAGTTAGGGAGCTACAATGCTCTGGCACTTCAACAACTATATGGGCACATTCAAAAACTATATAGGCACATGCCCAACCATATGTCTCTCTGTCTGTCTAAGCCAGTCGAGGCAGAGATAGTCAGCTGAGAACAACTACAAGATACCTGATGAAGACAGTAGAGTCAGCTGTCGAAACATCTTGTTTTTACACCATCAGCCGGCTGGACACCCGAGAAGTTTTTGTTGGGGTTGATACTCGTGATTGCTTCAATCAGTTCGACCTGTTAGAAAATAGTAAATACATCTTTCTTGGTACCAAACGAAAGAAAAGTGAATTAGAAGTAAAATAAAAGTTTTTCCAGCCTCGTAGCTTCAAAATTGTGGAAATTAGAAGCAGTTTTTGAGTCAAACAGAAAATATTTTTTTACGGCTAAACTATTAAATAACAATTTATAGTAATACCTCCCAAATTATTCACCCAATACCCATTCAGGCATCATCACCAATTTATGTCATATGTAAAAGAACTTCCTTGCTTTGCTTCCTATCATCCAATTGCTCGCAAAACAGTTATGGTCTCTTGTTACATTCTACAGTAATTTCAGAAAATTATCTAGCTGCTTTGTTTCTCAGTCTCGTCAACTTCTGTATTTGGTGCTTATCCATATCTCAATGGTACTCAAACAAAGATCCAACCACTGTTTTGAAGTCCAGTTTGTTTTGTTCCATAGTATATCCACTTACTATATCAATAGCTTTGGACCAACCATTCCTCTGTTAAACTGAGTTTACTATAAAATAATCTTCCAAGACATAAGTAGACTTTCCCAGTGTATGATTGCAATTAAATTTTCAGGGATGTACTTCCAGAAAGAGTTTTAAAAATTCAATATTTTAACAGTTAGCTCCACCATCTTTTTCAGGAGTGAATCCAATTGTACCATTTGGCAGCCAATTCTTCCATCTCAGGGTGCAGACCACAAATAGAAGCACGCACTGAAAATGGGGCTCATCACCTGACCTTACTCTTTAGCTTTCAGTCAACAGACCTATGCAGATTGTTTCACTCTTGAAAAAGATGGCAGAGCTAATAATCGAAATATTGTGTTGGTGTACCCATGAAAATTTCACTGCAATATACAAAGATGTTTAAATTTCATATATTCACTAAGCAATTTTCTCCCTACCTTATATGCAATTAGAGGACAAAAGTAGATAGGAAAAGGAAAGAGGGGGAAATTGGGATGTAGGGACATGAGGTTGTAGGTAAATTGCCACTGGAACAAGTACCCCATTGCAATTGAATTAAAATTTCGATTTTTGTGTCTGCATACCTATTAAATTACATACTTTTTACAATTTGTGTTGATACAACTGGATATCCCGTTATGATTTATGTCCCCATATCTCCCCTCCCCCATCTCTTTCCCCAGAAACCTGGCAACACAACCTAAAAGAAAGGGTCATAATCTTTTTAGTCATTGACAGTACATTCTGTTTTGTGCACAGGGATTTAATTCATTTCCTCAATAAAATCTTTTAATTGGCTATATTGAGTTAAATTGTCAATGAGTTTCTGAAGAGCTTATCTCAAATAAAGAACATGTAAAGTAAAAATTTCACATAATTTAAAAATAGTTATACAGAAATTTTTCAAATATGTCAATAATACTTTTTGACTAAGCAAAGGTACTCCTTTATAGGATACCCATGACCTCTCAATTAAAGATTGTATGGTGCCCATAATGGGCAGAAATCTCATCTAGTAATGTGAGAGATGTAGGCATGATACTGTAGGATTATTTACACACAGCCAATGAGGTCACAAGGGTTTTTTCCACACAAATCTATTGCAATATTTGGTCAGGTAACACAGGTTACAGGATTGCTTTGTAAGAATTTCACTAAGAAAAATAGGGTAGTGATTATGCGTTGATAGAAATGTAAGTTATAGTATAAGAGTATAAGAGGAAGGTGTTTGACTACTGAATTCAGCTGTTGAATAGGCTGAAAAATCCTTATGTATTTAAAATAAAATCCTTAGTGGGTTTAACCATCTTATAGAACCACTTAGATTTTTCAGTAATAAAATACAGCAGTCATGTTGTAACGATAATGTTGGCTGGTGGTGGGGAAATTGTTGGGGTACTGGTTATTACTTGATTGCAGGTTCTTTTACTATTGAGTCATAAAGTCGCCATATGAATATTCTTCTGATTTATTATCCAAATACATACATACAAGACCACCACCACCAATGATTATACTTCTTTAACTCGATCGTGTATAAAGGCTATGCGGCAATTCTTCTCCTGTTTGCAAGTTTGGAACTACACTATTATCACTTGGTTCGTACACCTTGTTTCAACTCCTACAAATGTACTAATCTTTACAAAGCACTATTTTTTTATCTGCTTGCAAGTGGCGTTTTTATAAAGTTGCATCTGCCAGGCACGTGGCCAACTATTACCGGGCGCGCAGACATTCACGACCAATCTCCCAGATGGTCAGTGGCAGACTGACTCCAACAATCAGACTCTCACCTTTCGTCTTACTCTCGACAATTGGTTCATTCTGATTCATCCGCTTAGCACAAATACATACATGGTTTTAATACTGTCTCACCACAACCCCCCTTGGGTTTATTTTCTCCTATTTGGAAACCATTGTTTACACTGGTAAAATTAAACCAACAACTCATAGAGACAGTTTTAGCTTAAGTGTGCCTCCTTATCCGTACCCAATTCTAACTTTTGAGGTGGTGATGGTCTACTGATATACATATCTTCCATTACATTTCAATGTCAAAACAATGTTAGTTTACTACATAAATGAAATATTAAAATAATATCCCAAATACACCAAAATTTATCCTCCTATAATATGTCCAGAATACACCAAAAATCCTTGTCCTATTATGGTGCCACAATACATACACAACATTAACATACTGGTATAATGAATATAACTAACACATGACTATTTACATATTGTTGCAGTGTTTCACAAAATTTGTACTCACACCAGTGAGCCACCTGCACCCATTTCATTCTCATGAAAGTAACCATATATATAATGCAACAATAAAGAACAATGAGTGGACAAAACTATGTAAAACACAATACACTTAAAAACTAGAGAGGTTTCATACTGTGAGGTATAACCCCCCTTCAAAAAAAAACAGCAGTGGGAGGTAAAGTGTATAGTCACTTATTCAAAACATGATACATTTAAATACTCTGTTATTGGAAGCTGTGATAGTACATTACCTCATTCCACTTCCTTTTATAGTTCACTATTTATAAACATCACCTCTTTGAAAACAAATCCAAGTTCTATGTGGCTTGGTTTGTCTTATATTATGCACTAGAAATTGAGTCATGGTCAGTTTTATAAAGAAAGAGTTTTTTTGGTCCAGGTATGACATCTCATCTTTTTAACTTTCTGCCTCCCCTATTTTTCCCTCAGTTCTACTAAATGGAGTTCTGCTAAATGGTACAGTGAAAAAAAAAGGAGAGAGAAAAAAAGATATTGATATCATGCATAAGCATGTTAACTCCCCCCCTTCCTACTATCGAAAGACAGTGGGACAAAAAATATAATCATACTATTTTACTTTAAAATAAAATTTACATCATCAACAGCATCGATTTAAGGCATAAGTGTCGGATTTCGGTTTTATTGATATGGGAAAACCAAATCTGGAACTTTTTCGTCCCTTTCAAAGTGAAACCCAGATAAAGCCATGTCCCACGGAAACCGATTTCTGATGTGACTGTCTGACCTATATTGTGATTCCCCCCAAAAATAAAATTGATTCTCAACAACATCAATGAAAGGTGTTTCCACCTGGATCTCAGTTAAGGATTGCAATCCCGCAGTGTTTTCAATCCGGCGGGATCTGCGCCAATCCCGCGGGATCCCACGGGATCCGTGCGGGATTGGTACAAACAGTTTTTTAATGCATATATTTAAAACATAGTTACTTAAAACATTAATAAATTAAATAATAATTAAATTAATAAATAATGTTTAATGTTAAATGATAAAAATTAACAGCTAACAATATTTTGATTGGCAAAATGACATTAAAACTTTTTAGCGTGTCTTAAGTGTATTTCGAGGGTTTACATTTTTGTTTTTTAATCTAAACCAATTTTTAAATAAATAATAAAAATGGAAAATATTGAGTCTTAGGTCATATTATGTGCCTTGCAATACATCACATAAGTTTAAAAATATTGTTTGCTAATGGCCAAGTTACCAGAGTTTTTTTTTTTCTTTTAAATCCTAAATAAATGTTCCATAACACCGAGAAAAGCATTCCATTTCACAAAGTGAAGTGAATATAGTCTGTAAAGTGTAGACTTGGCTCAGAACAAGATCTCATAACTTTTTGTCACTGCACAAGCACAAGACTTGGCCTTTTTTTTGCGTGATTCATTATTATATCTCCAGATTCCTTGATTGATATTACAGTAGATTCAATGTTATTAAAAGAAACTACTCACCAACACGTAAACTGTCAATTATTTCAGATTTACGAGGTGGCGTAACGACGTTTTTAGAGTGGAAATTATTATATTTTGGTAAGAATGATTGCAGTGAAGTCCTCATAGGTTGTATCTCCGGATTTCATTGCAAACACACGAAATTACACACGTGAGGAAGACAGCGGAGGCAGCCGTCGAAGTATGGTGTTCCTACAACACAATTCGTCGATACACTTGTGAAAATTTCATTATAACTTTTTTTACCTTTAGTCAAAATAATAACAAGGAGAAGAGGGATTAATCGAAAGCCTAAGCGGCACATGTAAGTAGGTTGCTTTCGTCAAAGAAACGCATTGAGACAGCGGCCAAAACAACAATAAGTCAAAGGATATACAATTTCCTTTTGATACCTGTTAAATAAACAGGTACGCGATCGTTAAAATTACGATAACATTAGTTTCATATCAACGAATAATCAAATTTTCAGCTGCAAATTAGGAAATTGTCATAATTACTGTATCTGCAAATACAGAAAATGGAAATAATGAAACCGTGAATAAAAAGCTGTAACCGTGTAGTTCAGATAACGTGTGCGACACTTAAAAATAATTATATAGTTAGAAAATCATACTAAATACGCACCATAACTCAAATTACAGAAATGTGTACTCGAAACAAAGGTAAGTTTTAATGAATATGTAAAAGTGTATTTATTTACTTACGAATGACGAAGGTTGACAAAAACAAACGCTTGTTCACATGAGTCAAATACCAACTGGAAGGGTACAGGCAAACAGTGCAAAATATCCGACAGAGACCGAGTGGGGCAGCGAGTCACGCAGACTGACATGCGTTTCCGCCGGATTTTGCGGATTGCGGATCCGCTTAATTTTGTGCGGGATCCGCCAGACTGTCTAATTATGCGGGATCCCGCGGGATTGCGGGATCCCGCTTTGCTGGATTGCAATCCCTAATCTCAGTATCAAGGCCGGCCTCGGTAGCGTAGGGGCTAGAGTGCTAGCTCCGCGTACCGAAGGTCGCCGGTTCGAGTCTGGCCGAGGGCATGGGTGTTTAGTGTTGTGTCTGTGAATGTCTTGCCCGTGTTGTAGTGTTCTTGTGTCAATACTTGATAGCAACAAATCACATTGAGCTGGCTGTATGGCCCAGTAGCCGAATGCCAGAAAAAAAAAAAAATCTCAGTATCAACAGTGGGACTTGGTTGGTTCCTTTAAAGGGAAACCCTGTACTGGGCCTCCTCCCACAGGAGACTGTGTCCTGACAGCTGCTGATGCTCTGTTTAATTTGGATGTACTGCTCATCACTGTAACCACCAGAAAAACCTAATATCAAATTTCAATATGTTTGTTTGTAGGGTTTCAAGGACACTACATTGTATACCCCCTAAAGCTTCTGTGCTGATGGCACTACCAAAGTGTATGAGTTTTCATTGTCTACCTTAGCAATCTGAAAAGGTCATTCATCAAGATCATTAAATTTCTTAATGGCATGATCTAGGGCAGATGATCGACAATGTGTTTTGACCAGAACTAGGTCTCCAATGTGGTACTGGTTGGTGTTGAGTGATCATCATGTCTTTTCTTTCTGTTCAATGCACATTTATTTAAGTGTTGTAATACTAAACTTAGTTTCTCGGCATAGTCTACTTGTCTGTCTGGGAACTATATGTACTCCTGAACTAATCTCGGTGGAGGTTTTTGGAACATAATCTCATGTGGGGTAAAAGATGTGGAATCATGTTGTATTGATAACCCTCTCTATGTTGGGAATTTCAAGAACCCACTTACAGTGATTGTCACTGCAGTACGTCCTGAACCACCAACCCAATTCTTTCATTACCCTCTCTACCGGATTTCACTGAGGATAATAGAACGATGTTTTCAGAAACTTTATGTTCATTTCTTCCAAACACTTTTGACAGAGTTTCCCTGTAAAATGTGGTGCATTATCCATTAAAATACTATTGGGATGTCCTATCTGTGGAATATAGTCTCGAGCAATTCGTTTAAATATAGATTTTGCATTTGCTCGTTTAAGTGAATATAATTTTACAAACTTTGAAAAAATATCTAGCACGACACAAATGTAGGTTACCCCCCCCCCCCCCACACACACACACACACATATACACACATGATGTTGGCAAGGGCCCATAAATATCAAGCGATAGAATATCATTTGGTGCTTTGGGTATAATGCTCTGCATCTCACCTGTCCTTTTGAAATTGTCTCCTTTTACCTTCTGATATATTACACATGTAGCATCTATTTGCCGTATGCATCTATACATATTCGGGAAATAAAAATTTTGTGCTAAAATTCTATAACACTTATTCGTGCCATAATGGCCATAACTTAAACGGTGATGACTTATAAAGATATCCAGCCATTTTTCAGGAATCCACAGCTTCCAATCGTCACTACTTTCGTGATTCCTTCAGAAAAGTATCCCTGCTTCCATACAATAAAATTTTAGCAAATGTGGCGGAGGCCTACACTGCCTCAACTCATCAACTACTGTCTTGATACCATCATCCTGTTGTTGCTCTTGGCTCATATGTTTAAGATAACACCTCACCTCCGTTTCACCTGAAACATGTTTAATGTACAACAATCTAGGATTTGAGTTGTGTTCGGTTACTTCTGCTTCATTTCTTAGTCCCAAAGGTAGTCTCGACAGTGCATCGGTTACCTGGTTGACCTCTGCTGGTAAGTACCTTACTTCATAATCGAATTCCTGGAGCAATAGTGTCCAGCGAGTCAATCTCCCATTTCATAATCTAAATTTATACAAAAATCATAAGGCTTTATGATCTGGAAATACTATTACCTTTCTACCCAGTAACAAATACCGAAATTTCTGGAATACACCTACCACCGCTAGACATTCACGTTATGTGATTCCATAATTTCGTTCAGCTTTATTTAGTAGCCAACTTGCAAAAGCTATATCCCTCTTCTCCGACATACCATCGGATTCAACTATCTGGAAAATCTCCGCTCCGAGCCTATACTCTGAACTATCCATTCCATGCAAATAGGGAGCTCCCATATAGGTGAGTATAGGATCATTTGTTCTAGCAAAAGTTTTTTAACAGTTTGGAAATCACACTCACAATCTTCAGTCCATTTCCAAGTAGATCCATTTTTCTTTAATTGTTCAAAATGAGGGCTATTTAAAATTTGTCCTTTTATGAACTTCCTATAGTAATTGCATAGTCCCAAAAATCTCTCCAATTGTTTTTTGTTTGTATGAGATGGGAAGTCTTTAATGGCACTCAGCTTACCATCACTGGTCACTATTCCCATGGGTGTAATAATGTGCCCCAAAAATTCTATTTTGTTAGTCAGAAAGACAAATTTTCTTAATTTTACTGTCATACCACCACATTTTAAAGCAAACAACACCTCTCTTAGCTTTGCCCAGTGCTCTTCAATCATCGTGCTAGCAATTAGAATATCATCTACATACACTACTTGGATTCTCTGCAACAAATCTTTCCCCAAAATTAAATCTAAAGCTCTTATCAAGTGAGCTATCACTAAGTTCAGTCCATATGGTAACACTGTAAACTGATATCATCTCCCTTGGTACAGAAAAGCTGTGAATTTTCTAGAATCTTGTGCCAACCACAACTGCCAGTAGGAGGAAGTAAGGTCCAAGCTGGTTAGGTATCTCTTTCAATGAAACACGTGTAGAATTTCATCCATTGGAGGAGGGTGATCCCTTTCCAGTGCTAAAACATTATTTAAAGCTCAGGCATCCTACACTGGACGTACTGACTGGTCTGCTTTTGCAATTACAACCAGTGCATTATTGTATGGACTTTATGCCCGCTCTATAACACCCCACTCTAACATTCTATTTATCTCTGCCTCTACTTGACTTTGTTTCACTATAGGGATTGGGTATGGTTTAATGTTAAATGGTTGGTTTGAGCTTACTGTAAAATGGCATTCATAGTCCCTGACATGTCCTGGCTTGTCTGAAAAAACCTTGAAAACTCCTGGAGAATGTTGCTCATTTCTTTGTGGTATTCTATATCACACTTATCCACCACTTTTTCTAAACTGGTACTTGAAAACACATTAGTTACAGTGGCCAAGAAAAACCGTACAAGTTTTCTATAAAAATGGGGTTCTTTACTAGATCCTATCATCTTAGCTACCAACGACTGTACTGATTTATCAGTTCCGTCTTTCCAAAAACAATTCATTGGGACACAAAGTTGTTTGTCTTCTAACTGAAGATGTAAAAGCCCCCTACTACAATCCAACATAGCCTGAACCGACTGTAACCATCTATACCAAAAATACAATGATGCATAAGTCTAGGAATAACATACACATGCATCTCAAAACTGCACCCATTAATTTCTTCCTCTAGTAGAACTTGTGTGGTTATAGGTTTGGTTTTTCCACCATTTGCCAAGGTAGCTACTAATTTTGGTATGGGATACAGTCTCAGGCGCTCATTGTGAAGATTTAGTTCCTCAAAAAGAGATTGGGAAATAGCCGACAGCTCTGCTCCAGTATCTATCAACACCCTGATTAGCTTCCCCTTAACTGTTATTTCAATGATTGGTGCTCTGACTAGTAGTGCTGCCATTTAAAGGTCTTCCTGAATTAGATCTTCTCTAGGATTATTATGATAAATGCCACACATTTGATAACTAGGTGTTGGCCCAGGTTCACAATCCGCCAGTGCTTGGGTCAAAGTATTGGTCAGAACTAGTTTTTTTGAGATAACTTCCTCCTATTGTTGAGTCAGTTCAACACCAGAACCCTGTTCCGATGTTGGGGTGCCTCGGTTATGGTTGGTCTGTCCACCCCTTATGTGTCTTCTCCCTCCGTTAACTCTACCTCCTCTAGTTCCTCTTCTCTGCTCATAGATTGTATGCTGTGTCCCCTTTTTTAATGTTGTTGGGCGTTGCTGTTATAAAACTTACCCCTGCCTTGACCGTTATGATACGTGTGCTGTTTGTTATTATATGAGATACTGTGGCTGTATTGATCCTCTTTATTTTGTGTCTGGCCCTTATTGTTTTCTAAATCACTTTCTCCTGGACTCTAAGACCATTGATATAAATCTAGTATTCGCAAGAGTTTCTCTGCTGCTTCTCGCGTAGTAGCCCCTTGTGTTGCAAATCTTTCTATTACAGGTGTTGGCATCCTGTGGGAAATGTCTTGAATTAGGATTATTTCAGGCATAGGGTGGTCTAAGTAAGTGGCTTAATCGGCTACCTGTAGAAAAAAGTCATATAATGTAGGAGGGGTTCCGTTCCATTTAGGCCCCTGCCCTATCGACCTACGAAGCGAGTACTGTGTTTCTTGTGACCAAAACCTATTAAGAAATGCTTCTTTTAGCTCTGCAAATGTTGTGTAATTTTGTAGGTGGGTATCACTCCACAGCCTGGCTGATCCTGTTAAATGCTGACCGAAACAATTTATTTTTTCTCTGTCTGAATAATTAGTAAAAGCCCTCGAATCTTCAAAACTTTTCAGGAATTTGACGGGGTGTAAATTTCCCTGTCCACTAAACCTGCTATAGTCAACTTTTTCTGGTATGGTAATTATGCATTGTGAAGAGGAAGCTGCTTGGTTCTGTGTGTTACATGCTTCTGTCACTTGTGTTTTCAAAGAAACATCTTGTTGTTCCCAATTCTGTATTCTGCTGTCTGTCTAATACCTGTGTCTTCATTGAACCCATTTGCTCATTACAATGTTGTATTCTCTGTACATAATGTATGTAGGGCATCAATAGCATCAATACTGTTTTCTACCTTTGACCTAATGTTTGCTAGTTGTGTCTGAGTGTGCTGTTGGGACTGTTGCAATAAGGAAATTCCCTTATGGGATTGATTCATACCTCCTTCAATTTATTAACATCATTTCTATTTTGTGTTACTTGTTCACTAAGTGTTGCAGCCGTGTTGTCTACCTTCTCTTTATGCATATTCAATGCATAGGAGAGTTGATCGACCTGTGTTTTTACTGTAAGGAAATACTGTTCAAATGTTTCTTTAAGTTTGCCATCAAAAGCAACTTCAGGTGACTGTAATTTGGTTTCAAAAACCTTTGTCTGTGCCTCGGGTTTAGTATCCACAGATTCGAATTTCTGGTCTAGTGTTTCACGAGTCTTAGCCTGTGCTTCGAGTGCGCCACGAATTTAACCTGCTCCTTAGCCTGTGCTTCGAGTGATTGCTTAGCCTGTGCTTCGAGTGCTTGCTTGTTTGACTCAAACTTTTGGTTAAAGCTGTATTACTTACGGCTTATGTCTTGCCACACACACTTCGCGGACCAAACACACTTTTTGTAAAAAAAAAAAAAAAAAAAAAAAAAAAAAACAACACGAACAGCACTTATTCTTGCTTTGCTGCGCACTTATCTGTATGTTGATCGTTGTATAGACTTCCGTTCTGCGCTGCGAGTTCTGAGACTGGTATCTGCTCCACTCAGGGCTGGTTTAAGGCTACCGCAAGAACTGCAGCCCCAAGCTTGAGTGGTCCCCACCACGATCCCCTTCAGAATTTGCCCTTACTTAACGAACAATTTTCCTGCTAAAATAAATAATCTACAAATTTAGAATGTTAACAAGCTGCGTTCACCATAGACGTTTGCGAGGCATGGAGTTCCATGAGAAGCCCTTATCAGATTCAGTTTTGAGAAAGTCATATCTTGCGTAATTACAATAGGCCTATATATTTAAAGGCGTGTAGAGCTCTCAACCTGTTTCGGCAATTTATGTAATTTCATTCCAATAAACTCATTCATCTTTTGACATTTCATATAAAAAGTTATTGAATTAAAATGTGTATGCCTGCTCACATGTCTCCAGGCCCAAAAACCTAGTAGCAAAAAACCTACTAGCAAAGAAGGGCAAGAAAAGAAATGTCATAGAAAAAAAGTGTATTAGAAATATAATAACTATAAAACTGAATAAAAAAAAATCATTTGACATAATGGGCAGCAGGGCTTAGCCAGAAATTAAAGTGACAGTAATTGGGAGTTCCATATGAGATGCATTGATAAAACAGCAAAGACTCGGTGAAGTTGGTCCCGTTCAGCTAATACTCATTAAACTGCTGGCCCATTTGTACACAGGTTTAAAAAAACCTCATTCCGTCTCTTTAATTGTTGTTTGATCTCATATATATATATGTGTGTGTGTGTGTGTGTAAAGTCACGAAAATTATCCATAGGCAAAAGTACATCTAGAAAAGAAGTAGGAGGCTCCAAAATCAAACTTTGCAGGGGGCCCCGAAATGCCTTAAGCCGGCCCTGGCTCCACTGGATTGTGTCTTAGACGACCATATGTCTTGCGTGACGAAACTGCAAGGCTGCCAAACTGCTTCCCCTGTGGCGTGAAGTTCTGCGTCGGATGTAACAGCGTCTCTGAAAGTAGCTTTACCTCTGCATCGTGTATAATTGTCGTAACCAACATCGTCTCTTCTCCACGTTGTCGTCAGTTGAACGTAACTTCCGACCAAGTTTGAAGCATAGTTTTTTTTCTCTCGAAAGCGAGATGTATAATCTGCTTTCACAGGTCACTGCACAAGTCCCATGTAATGATAATGTTGGCTGGTGGTGGGGAAATTGTTGGGGTACTGCATATTACTTGATTGCAAGTTCTTATACTATTGAGTCAAAAAGTCGCCATATGAATATTCTTCTGATTTACTATGCAAATACACACATACAAGACCACCACCACCAATGATTACACTTCTTTAGTTCGATCATGTATAAAGGCTGCTATGCGGCACATCTTCTCCTGTTTACAAGTTCGGAACTACACTATCATCACTTGGTTCGTACACCTTGTTTCAACTCCTACAAATGTACTAATCTTTAAAAAGCACTATTTTTTTATCTGTTTGCAAGTGGCGTTTTTATAAAGTTGCATCTGCTCCACACAATAGTGCCGGGCGTGTGGCCAAACTATAACCGGGCACGCAGACATTCACAACCAATCTCCCAGACGGTCAACGGCAGACTGACTCAAACAATCAGACTCGCACCTTGCGTCTTACTCTCAACAGTTGGTTGGTTCCAATTCATCTACTTAACACAAATACATACATGGTTTTAATACTGTCTCGCCACAATGTGTTGGAACCTTATAAAGCTTCTGGCCAGTGCCTTTACCAAAAAATAACTTCTCAACTTGGTTCTTCTTTACATGAGCTTACTTGTGTTTTACCTGGAATTGTGTCTACTAATTAATAAAATATAAAGTACTTTGCCTGTGGTTGATTGGTCACATCACACCTTCCTCTGAAATTCAAAATATGTTAGAATTAAATCTCAGAACTACTAAATGATAACAGATAGCTTAAATAATTTCCATTTAAGTATTTAATCAGTGGCAGAACCATGATTTTGGTTTGGTAGGGGCTTGTGCGGGTTTTGGTTGGGTGTGGAGGGGATGCTTCAGTGGATTTTGGTTTGGGAGGCTTGAGTGAACTTTGGTTTTGGGGTTGGGGGGAGCTTGAGTCAGTCAAGGGTAGTCTCCTCAGTTTGCTACCCCCTTAAAAGACCCAGAGAGATTAAAAAAAGATACTGTAAGGGGGGGAGGGGGCTCAAGCCCTTTCCACCCCTGGATCTGCCCCTGTCTTTAATCCACAGTCTTCATTTCTTTCAATACCAAACAAATTTTGCCTTTTTAACAACATTGAAAATTTACGATTTCGAATAAGTAAAGTTCCTATCACTTACTTGGAAGCTTGTTGCTTGATTATAAATTATGACACTTTATTAAAAAATACTGATTGGCTGATTTTACAACTTCTAAACTGGAGAAATTATATATGGAGAAAAGTCATTTATAAATATAAACGGCAAGATAGACGTGGTGATTTTATAATAGTTATGCAACTGTTAAGTGTCGACTAATCATATTTACATTTAAGCATAGGCAACCTAAGCTGTAGCCTAGGGGCGCAAACCACAAAGGCAGTACTGCACCACAGGAGTCCGCACCACGTGTATAGCCTAGGGGCCCACAAAGCCTAAATGTGGCCCTGCAACTAATAACTAATTTTGTTTGTATTTTTATTGCTTCCCCAACCTGACATACTTATCTAAGCTTAGCTCTCACTAGTTTCGACGTAAAAACTAATTGTACTGATGTACTAAAATCCCTACTTTCGATGAACAATATAATACACCACCAAATCTACTTACTCCCCATACATGACAATAAAGCAGCTAAAATTGTTTCTGCAAATAACTAGATCCACATGGTAATCTCAGACACTGCCACAAAAATTAAATTTCTCTGTACATAATGTCCTTCTTCTGACAATCACTGATAATGAAAGAAACACGCTTGGTGGTAGCACTATTATTTATAGAATTCACCAAACTGATGCTTCTTCTGATGCAACCCCTTGATATTTTTACCCTCCCACAGAGGATCATGTCACAATCTTTTTCCTCTATGGGTGAATCCTAAAATTTCACCACACTCTCAGTTCATAAATTATATGATAAAACTCAGACTAATTTCCTAAAATACATTCTGTAAAGCCCTGGAGCCATAAAAATGTTAGGAAAAGTTCTGTCATAGGGGTTGTTCCTGTGAAAACATCATTAGATAGGGTTTAATTAGAAATGGCCTATATATAAATAAAAGTGTGTAGGAGATACTTTCTGAGCTAAGGAGCACATTCACAATGGCATCAGGAATATAGTTTTTGTAGGTTGGAAGCTATTGTTGAGGAGATAAAATTTGATGACAAAAGTGATACTGTATAAATTTGTACAATGTTCTAGTGAATCCTGTCGTAAGGGATTTGAATATAACAGCTTACGCTAAACTGTGACTGTTAACTGTGCCCTAAGGATATATGTCTACGGTCGCCAACCAACTGAAAACCTCAGTGGGTGAAGGTATGTTTTAAATAATGTTCACTGCAGGCTTTGATAACATGTTCAAATAATACACATATGTATTCTTCCAAAAAATTTACATCATACATTAACCAGATTTACAGCATCAAACTTCTTTTCTGAAATAAGCTATTGCAGGAATAAACCCTGATACAAGCCACAAGCAACTCCGGAGTACCCCCTAACTGAATAAAAATTCAATTACATCAGAATGAACTACTTTCCCACTATCTGTTAGAGTCAGTCCAACATTGGTGACTTGCTGGCCTCATACCCGCCTAAAGCATTACTGTCTTCTCCATGCATTGTGCCGAATGAGCAGCGACCAGCCACAACGTCACTCTACAAGCTCTTTCAAACAACTGCCTCCTCCACAAGTTTCTGGGGTCTATTTATAGAAAATTGAGTACATTTCGCCTTTTTTCCGGGGATTTATCCAACATGAAACATTATTTTTCCTTTGATCTTTCTGAAATTTTTGTGGTAGGTAGCCCGCTATATGTCAGAACAAATCCATATAAAAATTTCTCTAGCTTCAACAGTTTGACTTTAAAAAATTATTAAAGTGGCAAACCCTAAAATTTTATCTCATTGACACAATATGCTAGTTACTGTGTTGATTCTTTATTTTAAAATGACTACTCCTCATTCCAGATCTTTTGGTTATATAGATTGGCTTATTTACTATTTTCAATCTTATTGAAATTCTAAATTGTGTTTTAACAATAAAATTTCTTTATTTTATATCTCAAAAAGTATAGATACTATTGAGCTAAAATATGTTTCAAACATCTCTATATACCATTTCCTACGTAATATGAAGTTATCTAACTGCTAATTAATCTCCTTCATGTAGTTTCAATATTTCAGTTTAAATCTGTTTTCCATCTGCCTGTCATATTTTTCGTAAATATAATTAATCTACTTTTCCTATTCTGGCCAAAATACTGCATGATTATTTACAAAAATTTACTCATTATGCTCAGAAAAAATTCTAATTTATGTTAAATATACTTGTCCTTGTGAAATACTTGCTTTAACTCAGGGGGTGAGGTTGGCTAAAACAATGTTCCAACTGTTCATGAGAGATAGTTAAAGTTCATAACCATTAGCCCTCTCATAGCATGAAATATTTAAATTAAACACAGCCACCCTACACTTGATATAAACCATCAAACGTGAAAGGGAATTTGAAATTTCAGCACACAATTTAAAAGTCACTCTAAAGCATATTCTTTCTAAATTTTCACCTTACAATATCAGTACCAGACTTAGAAAGGCAAATTAGACCTCCTCTCCATTGCAGATTAAACAGATTCAGCACATTCATGAGTGAAAACAAACTCTCATCATGTCCCCAATCTATGATTATGACCACATTATCAAGACATGTTAACAATACATGGAACCATTCACTCAGTGCGTCACACCCGAGCCTAATGTAACACATCTGTATGTAGACTAACTCAAAACTTTGTCATGACTGCAGCTCACACCTAAAAATCGTCACCTTGTGATGTCAGCAAAAGCCTTAAAAAATTAATACCTTGAAGAGTATTTAATAATTTGAATTGTAATTATCACCTAAGCTTTTTGATATCTTCTCCTATCTATTCTAATTTAATTTAGTCTTTAAAAAGGCCTCTAAAAGATTAACCTCGAAGTCTCTTACATCGTCAAATCTGGCACTTTTCCTTTACAATTAGAACAATGACAACAAACCATTCTCGAAATCGCATTTATCTCATAGATGCATCAAGCTTTATATACTGTGACAGAACAGAAACATTTCAAAGCAAACCATGAGAGTAAACAAAAATCGATATATTTACTCTTATAGAGAAGAAATGTAGGTTGCCATGGCATTCAGAAATCAAGAGATAGCTTGAGGCTAGCGACACAGAAATGTATCGGTTGCTTTAAAACCATTCATTGCTGAAGAACCTTGCATCTTCGAATACTGTATAAGTCCGATGTAGTTCCTAAAGGAATATGAGTTGTGTATAATAAATGGAAAACTGTTGAAGACAAAAAAGATTGAATTCTTTCAGTTCGTAAGATATCAGTCACACGATAATACAAACCTATAATATTTCTAATCCTCGTACTCTGAACTGTCTTCTGATATAAATTTTTTGTTTCTATCTCCTTCAGTCAAAATTTTAGCTCCTAATTATACTTTGTCTAATTGTTTGACTTTATATTCAAAATATGCTAGACAATTCTGACTATAACTAATGATCAAAAATCAACTGTAACGTTACATGATTTGAAGTTATTTAAAATTTTACGTTTTAGTCCTCACTAAGCTTGATGAATGTAATCAAATCAAATATCTATTAAACTAATTTTTTTCTGGACATTATGAATACACTTTAAAATGATCCTTATGATGAGTTTTAGTGGTGGAAATGAATTCAAGAAAATCCGTTAAAGTTGCAAAACTACTTTATATAACATTTCTGTCTTCATCATGAGTAACCTTGAAATCGAATTATAAATCATGTTTCTAGTGGGCCAGCTAATAGAAATACTTTTAGAAAGCTTATAGATACGCCCTTCTGTTGCTAACTGAACTCTACCTGAAAACTGGGGTTTCCTCCCAAAATCATCATTTTCCTATAAAAACATTACATAACTTTTACCTACAGACTGACTTCTCTAAGTGGGTTTCGAAGTTTAAACATTGATCCAATTGCATACCTAAGTACCTGCACACTGGGTTTCCATGAGTTGATTTACATTCAATTCTTGTAGTAGGTTTTTGAGTTAGCTTGTCCTTGAACAACATAAATGTTGTCTTATGTAGTGCTAAACTCAACATAACATAACTGAAGTATCAGGTGAGGTAATTAAGTACTATATTACAATTGTTCTCAATATTCTTTGTAACAATTCAGTCAATTATTCCATCCTTACATTCCAGAATATGGGATCACAACTGAAACTTGCAGGCTTCATTTAGTCAGGATCATCATGATGGACGAGTTCTGGCTTCTTAAAGCAACAGTTCTAAATCTGTAATAGTCCCTGAAGGTGTAGAATAATCTTCTCCCTGAGTCATTTTAATAGGGTGGGCCACCATTGATTGTCAAATTCCCCTGAGATGACCACAAAAATGCCCATACATACCTTTTTTTATACTGCTATTAATTATTTCCATCATTCAATTTCCCATTCTATATCCATATTAATTGGGATTCATTTGAATTTCCCTGTCATTTTGTAATTTTTTTGCATAGGGTCTACTCTTGAACTTTGTCAAGCACATTCAATAAACAAACTGGCAGAAAGTTTTGGTAGAAAAGAATGTTTATCTCCACCTTCCTTTAGAATTACCACCTCACTGCTTTTCCACATTCCAGGAACTCTACACTGCTATAGGCATTCATTCAGGAGTCTGAATGGGATGCAGGTTAATGTTATGATTTAAGTCCTGGAGGACCTCATCTGGAATTCCATCCAAACTGGGAGCCTTTCCTTTTCTCATCTATTTTATAAATAATAATAATAATAGTCCTTTGAGCAATGCATTTTTAAAAACCTTTTTATCCCATTTATGTATCACAAGAATATGGTTGATCTGTCTATTCCAGTATTTATGTATATCATTATCTCTTTATGCCAGTTTATTTAAATACTTTGATAATACATTATTTTACAATATAAATATAAATGCCAATACATCTTTTGCTATTTCTTTTTCAATGTACACATACCTTAACATTCTAAGTTAGCATTTCCCCATTTTATTTTTTGCACATTCAGACTCAACAAGTTAGCCATTTAATAACCACTTGTAGATTCACTACAACAAAACAGTTCCCTCCATGAATGAAAATTAAAGTTTAATCTGCAAACATATGTATTTTTCAATATTTCAGTATTCCTGTAACACCATTTATATACAATATGAACTGTAGTAATCCCAATTTACTCCCCAGTAGCACCCCATACTTTACTTATCTTTCCATTACACTATGATACCTGCCTATCAAATAGTCTTCCGGCCATTCATATTGTTAGAAGAAAGCTTTATGCTGGGATGTGCATACAGCAACATCTAAACTGTAAATGTGCCTGTATCATAACAGGTTCTTCCTTGCAGTATCAATCACTTGTAATAACCCCAAGAGAGACAGGTATTAAAGAAAATGCTGTTGACATCCAGATTGATTTGAAACTGATGTATTTATAAAAGTTTGGTGACTTTTTATGGCGCCAATAAACTAAAAAGCCATCAGAGTATTACCCAAAATAAAAAATGACTGCAGGTTGAACCATTCAAACACACTGTAAGCAGCTTCCAATGAAACCCCAAATGATAGAAAAGTCTATTAACTCTTTGCAAGCTAAACATCAGATCAACCACTGTCAAGGTTAGGCAAACTGGACTTCTGTAACCACGCACAACATATTGGGGTCATATGCAAAACTAAACCTTATTTTATTATTAAAAAAAAAAATCCTGTGGTAGAGCATCTTTCAAATGTCAATTTGAGTTCTTGCCATTTTTCCTAAGGAAAAAATTCTTAAAGTGATTAAACTTGAAATTTACTTTCATTTACAAAGCCACTGAGCCTGTGAGATAATTCTTTTTTTAAATTTTGTAGAACGTAAGTGTCATATGTTATTATTATTATTAATCCGCGATTCACTAAAAGTGTGGGGCAGAGGGTGCAATGCACCTATCTGAAAGGGTATTGGTTTGGAAGGGATATACGGGATATGGCAGGAGGCGCCCATGGGCTATTGTGAGGAACCATCCCAGTATTCACCATGGAGGAAGGAATTATATGGAGGAGAAGTGACGTTAAATCGGTGAAGCAAGCACTAAACTCTCCCGCATGGTGGCAGCACCAGCAGCGACCATATGGCGCTTCCCAACAATTAAGGTGTTCACATTGTGGTAGATGCAGTGATTATTTCATTTAGTATTGTGTATAAGTGTTTAAAAATGCCAGCTTGTGTTGCGTACGGTTACACAAATAGGCCAGACAGGAAAGAACCTGGAATATCATTTCATAAGTAAGTTGAATTGTAATTATCGTTGTTGAAGTGAGCGGTAAACACCGCAAACTTTGCAGCACGTCTATAAATATTTAGTCATAGCTCTCAATGGGATGACTTTGTTCTCAAATTTTTCTTGGTGTAGTGTAGAAAATCAGCAAACTTGCTATTTTGCACATAATAGACTAGCATTATTTTTTAACGAGTGTTTAAAATGAGATTTAAAGGGGCGTGTTTTACTTCGCGATTCAGTGAATTTACTATTACGATTTCTTTCGTCACGTTGCTGATTATACTGACAATGGATGATGAAATTAACTGTTATGTGAGAAGCTGTGAGTTTTATTAATTTTTTAAATAGCTATTTCAGGCCATTGACTTAGGTTATTTTTAAAGCTTCATATAAGACTTGTTTCTGTTTGTAAATACGTCTATACCTATTTTTACCGATTTTGAAATCTTTCTCATCTATTTATGTCGAAACAGGTTCATGCAGAAATAAAAATGGGCTTCATAAATAAAGAAGTAATTGGCCTTTGAACAAAATCAATTTGGGGAATGTGTTTCTAATTTAGTCTCTTTTTTATTGTACAACATTCTCCCCCCCCCCCCCCCCCCCGTATCTAAATCTAACTGAGAGATAATTTTTTTACAATTGTCCTAATAAGTAGGGCTGTGAAATTAGACAACACATCTTGATCAAGAGAATGTTCATTAAGGTGACTGAATAAACATTTTATTTCTGGTACCAGCCTACAAAATGTCTGGGTTGCTCATCCCTAGAGTGGGTCCTCTTACTTTTTTTCTGGTCTAGGACACATTTCAGACTAACCACAAGTGGTAGTAATAAAACTGAAATATCCATTCTGCATGTCAACCATGTAATCATTGTGGCTTTGACAGAATTAATTTTTGGTCCAGCCTGCATCCAAACCTAAACCCCTCAATTTGGATGTTGTATATCCCCCAAACTAAGCAAGATATCGAAAACATTTATTCCTTATTATCGAGTTTTTTCGTCGTGTTACATAAGAATCCATCATTAAATTTGACTTTTGCGAATTTTTTCTTCTGCATTTCAACTCAAGACACCTCACTTTTGAGACAGTATATCTCGAGAACTAGGTGAAATATCGAAAAATTTTACTCTTTATTTTTTATTTGTCTCGTCTTTTTAAATAAAAATTCATCATAAAATTTGACTTTGAATAATTTTTTCTTCTGAATTTCAACCAAAACCATTTCACATTTGAGACAGAATATCTCGAAAACTAAGCAGGATATCAAAAAAATTTATTCTTCATTTTTTATTTGTCTCATCGAGTTACATAATAATCCATCACCAGATTGCGGCGTCACATTTATCCTAGAGTCCCCTTGAGGTGTTTGTACATATTCCCCGTGTTTGTTGGGAAGCGGTCAAGCCCCCACCACTCCGGCCATGCCCCCCCACTCCTCCGCCGGCCTGCTTCACTCCCATGCGTGGTAAAGGTCTCTTGCGTCGTCTCCATATTATTCCTTCCTCCATGGTATTCACCTGGAGTGATCCGGCAAAACCATGGAAAACCCAGATCATTCCGAAATACGTCAGTTGAGAATTTTTCAATTAGCTTCTGTCAAGAGCAACGCCTTCGCTGTTCCAGGTCTTCCCAGCCTAGCTCCTTCAACATTGCACTTACACTTTCCCTCCAACTACATATAACTGTCACGAATTGGGTGGCTCTTCTTTGGACCTTCTCTAATGCCACCATTAACCCCTTTTGATGGGGACCCCATACAGAACAAGAATATTCTAAGTGAGGACACACTAGTGACTTGTATGCAATTGATTTAACTTTTGGAGTGCACTGTTTCAAATTACGACCTAGAAATCAGAGCATACAATTTGCTTTCTCAATTACATTCTCGATATGCTCATTCCACGACAATTGCGAATTGTTACCCCTAGGTATTTAGCAGAATCTGTGGATCTAAGGACAGTACGATGAATTGTATATGCAGAGATAAATGGCGTCACATTTTTACTTATATGAATGAGTTGCCACTTTTTAGTGTTTAACCCCAACTGCCAGTCTTTACACCACGCAATTATTTTCATAATATCATCTTGTAACAAAGCGGAGTCATCCTGGGTTGTGATTTCACAAAAAATAATAACATCACTGGCAAATAATCTTTTCATCCCCCTAATTATGTCATACAAATCATTAATGTATATGAGAAACAACAGAGTCCCTATCACAGATACTAAGGTCGAGGTTGCAGTCTTCCTCTAATTTGATGACCAATCTATTTGCTATTTCCGCAACACATAACAGGTTTATGTTATTTTGAAATGAGAAACAGTTCACTGGATAATAAAATACTTATATTCTTCAGAGATGTTCTCAGTTAACTATAGTACCAGTGTGTTCCATAGGTAAGACATCAGAAAATTCTCATCCTTGTAGTGAAGTTAGCAGTTCATCGTTACTCACAAATTCACTCACACTCGTAACAACCTTCACAGTCCCCAAAATCTGTAAAATATATCTAACTCATGATGCAATAAACAGCAGAGTGTACTCCTAAATGTGACTGTACATCTCGTAGATCACCCTTCACATGTTCAGATATCTTAAGTCGGCACTTCAACTGACTTTCAGATTTTAAAGTTTACTGACTGTATTCTCAAAGTTCTGCTTCCCCACTATGAAGCCACATACACATCTACACTTATCTGAGACTGATTAAAGAATGCTTGTCTTACCCGGATAAAGGGTGGTATTTATGGGAACATTTTCTTGAGCTGCCAACTTACTCAGATCTAACTGAAAGTTTAATATGTTATAGTCTTGATTCTTCTGAATGTTTTATTCTATGAAAAACTATACCTTAAATGGCTATGTTTATTCATTATTAATTCCTAAATTTTAAACCCCATAATCATGAATATCTTGTGAAGTTTTTATTTCCCCTTGAATATTTTGGTATCACTTAATTACTTGAAATGATTCTTATCCTTGGACATGTTACTCTACTGTATTATTTCTCCATTGGAGGTTAATCGTAGGAAACTAAAACTATTCCTCTTTTCCCACCTGGATGATGTAATGACAAAATCTTCTTGAATTTATTTCTCATTAAATATAACTCAGTTTGCCATGGGATAAATGCTGTGTTTCATATACATATATAGATATATATAAATCCCTTTATCTCCCAGTATCTTTCCTTCACTCCCAAAATAATTCTTTATCAGTTCATGTTTGCACCTGCTCCTTGTCTGTCACCTGACTTCTGACGTCATGCAACAAGGAAGTTATGATAGTAAAAACCACAAATTTTATTTTACCCCTTAAATTTTGATTTAATTGAAAAACTACTATCATATTCTTAATCTGTGTATATTTCTGTTTCATCTGACTATAGTTTCGACCATGTAGCTCAACGTTTTACAAAACTTACCTTCTTTATTCATCTAAATAACCTATTTCTATTCTGACTACAGTATTTTAACATGTAAACATAATGTTGTCATAACAAAACTTAAGTTATCTTTAAAACTGAGTGATATTTCTTTGATAAAGTAGTTTTTTCATCCTTCCTGCTCTGTGTGTTGCAATTGGTGCAAAATTTGCAATTTCTCTTTAAATAAATATTCCATCTATATATACAGGGTGAGGCATAATATCGAGCAATTCTAATAAGCACACAGATCAAGCTGTGTTGGAGAGAGGTGGAGAGGATAGTCAGTTAAGTTGGGCGCGAAATAGCATTCAGTCATAATGGAGCACTGGACCCTACAGCATTGTGCGTACGCTGTCGAAGCATTTTATCAAAACGGTAGCTCATACTAGCTACCATGTCGTGCATTGCACAACTACTTCAACATCTGGCTGTGTGATTAAAAAGTGGGTTGAGAACCTTGAAGATATGGCATCAATGACAAAGAAGGAAACTTGGAGACCAAAAAACTGTGCGCACTCCTGAAAACATCAAACATGTAAGAGTTACCACTGAGAGAAGCCCTTGTTGCTCAGCTTGCCGGTACAGCACTACACTTGGGATTTCAAACACAATGGTAAGAAGAATTTTACTTCAAGATTTGCACCTTCACCCCTACAAAATTTAAATGGTTCAGGCCCTTAAGGAATCAGATTATGTGAGCCGAAGCCGGTTCTGCTTAGAATTTTTCGACTTGATTAATCAAGATGAGGACATTGTTAATCGTTTGTGGATGAGTAATGATGCTCACTTCCATCTCTTCAGTTAAGTGAACAAGCAGGACTTTCGATTTTGGAGTGATGTTAATCCTAGACAACTGCATCAGCGACCATTGCACTCCAAACAAGTTACTGTGTAGTGCACCATGTCTTCATTAGGGATCATAAGGTCATACTTTTTCAAAGATAGCCTTGGCAATTCTGTAATAGTAACGTTGCAGAGATACACAGACATGTTGAAAAACATTTTTACTCCACATCTTGCACACTACGAAGTGAATGATGAGATGTTTTTTCCAGCAGGATGGTGCAACCTCCCACATTGCTCATATAAGCATGAATATTGTCAATCGTTTGTTTCCCAAATTGGGGATATTGCATGGACCTCTCATTCACTGGACCTCACAACTTGTGACCTTTTCTTGTGGGGTTATCTGAAAAGCAAAATTTACCAACATAACCCTCCTCGAACAATTGAAGCCCTGAAAGAGCAGATCCAACAGGAAGTTGTTCAAATCCCACTGACAATGCTGCGCAACATGATGAGTCACTTCAAGGTCTGGCAGAAGGAATGTGTGCATCCAAACAGACGCCCTCTTACCAGATGTTTACTATTGCAGAAAATGCTTTTTCATGTATTTTATGATTATGATACATTTTTTTTAACAAAGTGTTTTTACTTAACAGCCTTTTAAAAATCACTCTTTACTATGCTTCACCCTGTATTACACATCAAAATACTCGCAATTTTCAGCTTTACCCATGGCAATGAATATGGCGGAAAGGAGCTGATTAAGATCTCAACCTTCTAAGACTTATGTTTTCTTATGCTATTAATTGATTTCGAGTTTCCAAAGTGGTTTATTCTCAAGAAAATAGCTGTAGACATTATTTGTTGAATGACTGGTAATTGACAGGTTTCTTTCTAAACAGTTAGGTGAGATATTATGGGTATAAGACATAGTCAATCTTTATTAATGTAACTTAAAAAAATCAGGCATTTTTTTTTACTAATTTCTGTTAATTCATCTGTAACCTTAGAAAACCAAGCTATGAAATCCTCTTTAGTATTACCACATAATCTGTAAATCCCCCTGTTGCATCCTGTCGAAGAACTTGTGCAACAGCAAGCTGAAAAGACTCAAAAAGAAACAAGCGGGGTGTTGATTTTTACAATTCGGGAACTCGGGATAGGAAAAGTTCTGGAGAAATAAAGGAAGAACACAAGAAGTTATGAGAAACAACCTTGTAACCCACGAAGCCGACAATCTCCCACTGAAAATATTCAAGAATTACGGGAGGTACCTATTCCAAGGGGTCCTGACTTAGCATTAACATTTCGACAACGTCTTCAATAGTCGTGTCGGTCCACCCAAAACGTCGGTGAAAGAAGTTCACCCACCACAGGCACTCCAAAAAGGATTGATAGGAAAATACCTCTCCGTCTGAACCAACTAATAGCAGTTCCCTCTGCCAAAGATCCATAAACTCTGGAAGAAGCTGAATAACTACAACGGCGACTACAGTAGCTGACCTACACGTTGTCTTTCCGCTGTACTCTTGCACTCCGTACTCGCTGACTCGTGGCTGGCTGTCGAATAAGTCCCTCCCTCGGAGGCGGCCCCCTTTTTATAGCGGTGCGTGACGCACCCTCCTGCGCTGCGCGTGCCTTCCAGAAACTTTCATCATCCCACGCGCTACGTGGACCCTAGCTGATGCAACATTGTCCCTACACACGTTCACTATTGGCTCTCTTTGCTGCGCATTGCACAATCTTAACACTTGGGCGTCACTAACACGTAGGCGTTACTTTTATCACTTCGTAACACCCCCAATTGCCCCCCAAAACTCTGCATTAGTACATACATATTTTGATAGACATCAACCACCTTTCAGCACCGGATAAGCCATGTAGCAAGAGTTAGCAAATGCTATGGGCCCCGTGCACTGGGGGAGCCTCATGTTTATAAGAAAAAATATTTAAGTCTCAAATTATTTACTTAGAAGTATTGCATTGGCAATTGTTATCTGAAAATTTGCTTACATTAAATAACGAAAGATATTTACACAGTTACCATATTACGGTTCCTTGTTTTTACAACCTTTAGCTAAATATTGCCTTCTATTGAGCTATACTACATTTCAATTATTTTATTAATTTTTTTTACAATTTTTACTTCTATGCTGATGTGAGGAACAGTTAAAACACCTTAATACTCACATGTACTAATTTTGTCGACAATGCTGCTATTTTAACTTTAAGCTGTTTTGTGTCCATTTATACAATAACCATACATGTATTTTTTTGCTAAGCTTAACTATAATTCTTGATTCTTTATACACGGTGTCAGATTCCTTATCAGTTCTCCAGCTTCTATCACCTCTTCTTTACCAAAAATTCAGATTATTAAAACTCAGAGTTCCGATACTTACACCTCATAGGCATTTCCCAATGTCTTTTTCACCTCATCTTCTTGATTTCCTCCTTACTACCACAGGTAATGACTACACACACCTGTCAGGTTTGTCTTGTTCTTGCAAACAGTCTTTGTAGTCTCAGTGTCCTGGTTTGGTTTCTTTGGACAAATTAATTTAATTGCAATGGAGCACAGGCTCCGGTGGCAATTTCCCTACACCCCATCTTCCCCCTATCCTGCACCCACCTACATTTGCCCTCTATAAATTTTATCTTTAAATTCTTTCAACGTTTTCGGTAAATTATTCATCATTTCTCTTGGCAACTCATTCCAATCCCTGACACCCTTACTTAAAAAATAGAATCTTCCCACATCCTTGTGACTGAAATCGAGTGCCAGCTTGTGGTCATGGTCATCTTTTCCCTTCCATGCACTACTTTCCATACCTACTCCAATATCTTTCGTTGCATTATCAACAGTACCATATACACCCTGTACACTCCCGTGACCCTCCTCATCCACCTTCTGTCTTGCAATGAATCCCATTTCAGCTCCTTTATCATATCTGTCACCGATTGCATTCTGCGATAATTTCCAGAAACAAATCTAGCAGCCCTTTTTGCACCCTCTCCAACTCCTGTATTTGATACTTAAAATGATGGTCCCATACTACACTACCATATTACAGCAATGGTCTGACTAAAGTTTTGTACCCCAATTCCTTTACTTCTCTCATACATCCCATCATCACTCTCTCCAACAAGTGCAGAATTTTGAAACCTTTTCCTACCACCTGTCCAATGTTTCCTGCCCAGTTAAGCTTGTTATCAAATGTAAAGCCAAGATATTTACATTTCAAGTCTTCAGCAAGCAATTCTTTCCCCACCTTGTATTCATAATTAACCTTTTGTTTATATTTGTGTATCTAATAAGCTGACTCTTCTGTGCATTTATCTTCATCCCATGTTTACCAACCCAACTAGATTTCCTGTCCAGATCACCCTGCAACTGTTTACAATCCTCTATCATTTTGATTCTTTTATATAGCATTATGTTATCTGCAAACAATCTAATTTCAGATAGTAAACAATCAACACAATTATTCATTGGAATAATAAAAAGCAATGTTCCCAATACCCTACCCTGTGGCACTCCCATTTTTACTTCCACTTCTTTTTGATAATTTTTTACCTTATTTACTACCATTTTATGGGTCACTCTATCAAACGCCTCTTCATCAGCATATGTTTTCTTGGCCTTTTACTACTTATTGCATCTGCTTCATTCTTCTTCTTCTTCTTCTTCTCCTTTTACATAATCTGTTTTTCCACTGAAGAATTAATTTCACTTCATTTAACATTATATTTCATTTCTTCACAGGGGTATCAAAATGGTTAACATTTTGTATGTTACAACATTATCCATATATTTTCACAGATTTTTTTAATAATAAATTTCACTTCTGATGCTGAATCCCTTACATTTTGCATGAAACTGGTTTCTGCACATCCCTTCACAAGCAAGTATACTTTCTTTATTTTGTGCTAATTTCTTCTTACCTTATTTATCCTTTCCCTAATTTTGATGTTATGGGTCCATATTCTCGAAATATATCACTCATTTTACATGACTTTTTCCTTATTGTCTCTTTATTGCCTAAAATACTGTCTAAAATACTGTTAGTTCCCTTAACTTAAACATTTTAGCTTAAATATAATTAATCTTTTTGTAAACTGTTTAAAACATAGTTGTTCAAAAATTGTTACTACATCACTGCATTATCAATAAATCTGAAATTTCTACTGTTACTTTCTTTATTCATTTTGTGTTCTCCCTTTTTTGATTTAGTGTTATATATTAAAAATTATTTTAAATACTCATTAACATTTTTGGATTAATAACCATTTATATATGTTCCCTTTTTTATTTCCTCATTTCTCTCTCTCTCTCTCTCTCTCTCTCTCTGCGTGTGTGTGTGTGTGTGTGTGTGTGTGTGTGTGTGTGTGTGTGTGTGTCATGATCATTTTAATTTGTTTATGAAACAAGATAGTAATCGATGCCCTATCTAACTTACAGAATCTAAAAATTTGGGTTAAAATAGTGTTTACTAGTATAATAGCATCCTCATTTTCATCTTTATACACCCGACAAGCAACAATAACATCACAACCACTTCCATACAAATTGCAGACATTATTAAGAATTAGAAACTCGCATGGAAACATAAACCAAGAAAGGAAACCTGTTATACTCAAATGCTTTGAACAACTGAAAACAATATTTCCATTGATCGACCAAGACCGAGAACTGCCAGCCTACAGCTACCCAAATAGATTAAACCTTTACAAGCCACCCATCTGTCAACAACTGATCATTGAAACCAGCACAAGAAAAATTAACAACTACATACAGAATCATATCAGGGACAACTGGCGCGACTTCACAGAAATTTATACCTATGGATCTAAAACCTTAGAAGGAGTGGGCTACCCTTTCTATTGTCCCAAAACAGGATCTATGGGAAAATACACTCTTCCACTAGAAGTATATACACAGCGGAAATTCTGGCAATAACGGAAGCAATACAATACAGTGTACAACATTTTAGAAAAATTGTAATACTCACAGATGCGAAAAGCATACTTAGCAAGATAGAGCACCAGAACTGGACCACACGTACAAACCCATATATACACACCCTGATAGATTTGATACTACAATCCAAACAAGCAAATAAGGAAATAAATATAATGTGGATTAAAGGACATGCAGGAATAACTAACAACGAAATTGTCAATGACTTGGCAAAGGATACGATAGCTGAAGGAAAATTTAAAGCAATACCGTTACCTCACACTGATTTCCACAGTAAAATAAGAAAACAGCCTATGAAAAATGGAAAAAAGAATGGGAAATAACAAAGCAAGAAAAGGGACGTCATTATGTGACTTTTCAGCCAGAAATACCATTAACACAATATAAATCTGAGTAGACGACATGTGACATCATTAATAAGAATGAGATTAGGGCACGGGTGCTACCCGGCCTACCTGCAGTGTCAGAAACTCCCTACTGTGAAGAACACCCCACAGAAACATCCGACCTAGACAATCTGTTTTGGTTGTTCAAAATATAACACCTCACAAAATAAATTAATTGCCTACAACATCATAAAACAAAACATCCCTTTACCTACCAACATCACCACCTTGTTGTATAAGAATAACCCTCAGATTTTAACAGCCATCATTAAATACCTAGACGAAACCAACCTCCATATATGAGCAAATTCATAAAATCACACACAACCTAGAAAAAGGACAACGAGACAAAACAAGAGCAATAAAAATTAATTAGTATCTAAAACCACTAGTAAACATTCCAACCAAACATAAATAAATTGAACTTTAATTTAATTTAATTTAATTTTAATTGCAATGGAGCACACGCTCCGGGGTCAATTTCCCTACACACCAAACTTCCCCCTATCCTGCACCCACAGTGAAATAATATCGGTCAATTATGATTTAAATGAATATAAGTTATTGTAAATATTGAATTATGTTAACCGTTATCATAAGCTATTGTAAACAGTGTATAATGTAAATGATGTATGATACTGTTGGCTGTATGGCATAAGCCAAAATCCAATTAAAATAAATAATAATAAATAATGGAGAAAATAGAATTGTGTGAACACTTGATCTTGGCAGAAAGAAACTAAAGCAAATGATAAAATTGTTGGGTGCATCCATGGTAACAACTTCAATGTGGGATGATTTACCACAAGTACTCATATCATCTGTGGATTGAGTCTTGGCTATCCGGGTGGAAGGAGGGGCCATGGGCTCACCGATCTCGCCGATAGCAGCAGACATCTTTATGGAGGCGCTGGAGACGGAAATTTTGGATAAAGTCATGCATCCGAAACCAATCATGCAATAGATTTCGAAAACACTACACTTATAGTGCGCGAGGATAAGTGGTGGCCAAGGAGAGTAAAGGAGGCGTTAGAAATCGCTAAACGCCCAAATAATATTAACGATGACAACGGGCTCAAATTACACGACGCCTGGCTCTCTCTGGTGCGGAGAGAGCATGTCACATGCACCCCCCACCAGACCGCGCTGTGCCCCACCAGGCCAACGGACCACGTGATGGCTTGGACCTTTGATTGGCCGGGCAAATCGAACCATCTAGACGGACGCGGGCCTCCGCTATAAATCGAGACCGCTCACTGACCGAAGACACAGTTCTGCCCTGGAAGAAGACCCCAGAATGAGGGTCGAAACGTCGGTTTTAAGAAACATGACGCGGCGCCACCCGGATAGCCAAGACTCAATTGACTCTGGCCTCGGAAGCCTACGATTTCATATCATCTGTGTTCTTCCTTTTGTTTCTCACATAACTAGAGGTTGTTCTATATCATTATGGTTTGTGTGTGTCTGTGTTTATACTGTTATTGCCTTTCAGAATATCCTAATTTAACTTTGGCCACTGATGTGTTTATTTTCCTATGCTTTCCATATTAATTTATATTAGCTCATTGTTTCCTGTTCTTTTAACAGACAAAGTAATAGCTCTATTACATCTGTTTCATTCCACTCCATTAGTTTCTTATAGCAGCTGAAACATATTGGAACTAACTGCAATCAATATAAAAGAATATTATACACATTATAAAATTTTATAACAATTACTTTACTATGATTTCAGTTGCTTCAGCCAGAGGCATCTTCCAAGTTTGATGTAATTGTCTATTTTCATCCAGGAGCATTCATGTTTGGTGGAGCTGATTGGTTTGGAGAAGACTATTTAATGAATTATAATATTGTTTTGGTGACTGTAAATTATAGGCTGGGAATTCTAGGTAATTGCATAATATTACTTTGAAAGAGAATAACAATTGAATTTTTCTGTATTGTAAGAATCATGAATAATATTTTTGTTAAATACTTGTCGAAGAGACAAAATTCTTCATAAAATTACAAATTATATAATAATCTTACCATATTTAACACTGCTTTCCTAAACATGTGACTGTCTTGTAAAGGGAACAAAGTTATTAACCTGCTTATGGTACATGAAGACCTCTTTATTATCACGTCTTGCCCAAAGTAACACTATATAATAATCAGGAGACACTATTGTCTCCAAGGATGCAGATATTAAAGCTTCTAACTGGTCTACTATTATGTTAAAATTAAAATAAATAAATAAAAACAAATTAAACCATATCACAACCACTCAGAAGACTATTATAAAATCTGGTTGAGAGTTCACATTTATCAGTTTTTGCAGATTTAGTGTTATATCTTCCTTCATGCCTCAAACTTCATTTTAACATTATAGTGCAGCTGTTTAAAGAAGAATAAAAAACAGAGAAATATGAATTATTATTATTCATCAATTACACTCAAAGTAGATTAAACCCTAGTGGCACATTCCCAACACATCAAACTATAATTAAAAACATTTTGCTTTAAAATTGTTCAATGATTTAGGTAACTAGTACAGCATAACTTTCATTAATTTCTTCCAATCTCTGACTCCAATACCCACAAATGCCATATTTACCACACCCTTGTGCTTGAAATTGAGCGATTAAAAGTTAAAAATGTATGTAAATAGAAGAAGAACTATTGCAGTTGTATTCATTTAGAGGGGAACGGCTTATAACATTTCTTACCCTTCCACTCAATGAAAAACCTCTAACTGTTCACCCAATTCAATGAGTTAAATCATTCTCATTATAAGATGAAAAATTCCTCCTCATGTTAGATGCAAAATCTCAAGAGCAATTTACTCAGTTTAAACATTAATCATTCTAACACAGCCCTTTCAACCAGGGTGATTGGTTGTTGGCAGATATGCTCCATAACAAGTGTCCAGCTTGCCCCATAATTCCCATGTAACTTGCTCAAGAAACCAGAAACTTAAATACTTGGTATACAGAACATAAAGGACTGTTTCAGTACACATAACTAAAATTGGTATTTCAACATTCACCAAGAATAAGCACTCTCTGGCTAGTAGTCTGAGAGAACAATAGCTCTCCCTATCTCCACTCTTCTCCAATCTTCTTTAACTCTCTCTTTTAATATGTAACCTATCCAGTAAATAGAAGCTACCACCAACACCTTTTGTTTTGTTTATTCTTAATTTAACTAATTCTGTTTATGATTTTTATCCATTTCCTCCTTCGTATATCTGCTATTTCCCAGCTCAACAAATATTTACTCTATCTAACCACTCCTGCACATTTTGTCTACTAAAACTTTTCATGTTTAATGCTCATGGTACCTCAACAATGTAAACATCCTCCTCAATGATGAAGGATGTACTTCAAAAATTTTTTACTTATGTCACAACAATTAAAGACTGTTCAACAGTCCTTGCATCTAGTATGATACCAGTTTTTACATTATTCCTGTATATAATCTTGCAATATTATTTGACTGACTATTAATGAATACATATCAATGACTGGATATTGTGGGCCATTTCCTCAATTGCAAGTTAATCAACCTTTATAAAAAATTGAATACATATCAATGTACAAATTACTCATCAGTGAGACTATGCACATTAATGCACCACAACATTGGATGATGGAGGCACAATGTGGTCATCCTGATTGTAGTTTTTGGACAGTATCCATATTAGTCAAGGCGAATGCTGAGACGATCCACACTCTCTGCCTCATTAACTACATGATTCACAAACAAAAACACACTCATCGTACAGCACATGGTTAGATGTTTTGCAGACAGATAGCAACACAATATTCCTCCAATAGAGTAAATACTGACAAATTTGGTTCTATCATGGGTAGGGCACATGTCATTCCACCATCAAAACAGACCGAATGGAGGGGAAAAAAAGCAGATTATTATTTTATAGTCTTTCATTCAGTGAGAAAAATTACACTGATCAGCCAGAACATAATGACTACCGACCTACTATCAATATAAACCTGTCCAGGAGATAGCAGCATCACCTGACGTGAAGTGACTGCTAGTCAGACACATACCATTCACGGTGCATGTAGTATCAGTGAGCATGCTATCCATGTTTAGTATGGGGAAGGTGTGTGATCTATCTGAATTTGACCAATGGAAGATTGTGAAGGCCTCGAGGATTGGCATAAGCATTTCAGAAACTGCACAAATTGTCAGGCGTTCGAAGATTGCTATGGTGAGTGCCTTCAATAAGGGACAAAAGCAAGGTGAAACTACGTCCAAATGTAGAGGGGTTGGGCGGCCACCCCTCATTACAGATGTTGGACACCATGGGCTGGGCAGACTGGTAAAGCAGGACAGGCAGCAAACATGGCAGGACTAACATCAGACTCAATGCTGGGCAGAGCGCAAGTATGTCTGAATACACAGTGCACCGAACACTCTTAACAATGGGCCTCCGCAGCCAATGACCCATGCATGTTCCAATGTTAACACCATGACATTAGCAACTACAACTGAAATGGGCACATGACCATTGTCACTGGACATTGGTGCAGTGGCAGAGTGTTGCATGGTCTGATGAATTCTGATACCTAAATCATCATGTATATAGAAAAGTAGAGTCTGTAGGTAGAATCAAAGATATTTTTTAGGCGAAAAATTCTTTAAGCAGTTGTCATATTTCAAAGTCCGCGGAGTGCAACTAGTTACAGCTAAGAGAGTATGTTTAAAGTGAAGTATAATTTTTACTGGTCTCACTTAGGGATTTTCTTAAAGATTAAAGTTACATTTTGGCCACAAGTTGGATAGGAAAATTTGAAACTGAAAACTTGAAATTGGCAGGGTAGTGACGCTTGGTTTCAGAACAAAGCATTGACATACTATGAAACTATAGAACTTACAAAAATCTTCGTAAGGATCAAATTTGAAACTTAAATCAGGAACTAAGTCATATAAAAATTTCAAGCAAATTGGAGAAATTATAAGGTAAAGCCTTTGTAATCAATGCCAGTGTGAGAGAGAGAGTAGCCAGTGAGTGAAAAATTCTGCTGCTTGGTGTCACAAAAAAACGCCGATCCTATTTAATAGTGTGGCCTGCCTGAGGCTTGTTCATTGTTTCAGCAGATTTTGTAGAATGCAGAGTAGGCAGGGGGGGGAAGTTTCACCATGTGCCATGCTGGAGTGGAATGATCGGGGCAGTATCGACATGTAGAGTAATCCTCCACAGACAACTAACAGCAACACCGGGTAGGAGTGATGTTGCGCTTTCAATGATTTTGAACTATTGATCAATATGGGGTTCATTGGAAGCTGCTTACATTGTGTTTAAATGTTTTAACCTGCAATCGTTTTATTTTTGACATCTGATGCCTTTCTATTATGCTTCTACCGAGTTTGTATGAAAGAACTTTTGTATAATGCATCATTTTGAATTATTTGGAAGTCTACAGAGTTTTATTTTATGAACATACCTTTATCTCTTGTGGTATCCTATTTGTATTATTTAACAAGCAATTGGCGACCAAGGAAAAGAACCACTCGGTACCACAACCACGGTTAAAGCTTAGAGCACTACCCCCCCCCCCCCACACACACACACACAAACAGCATGTCTTTGACACTGTGTTCCAGGATGGAGACAAGCTGGCAGTAGCTCAATTATGCTCTGGGGATTATTCATGTGTTGAGCTCATACAAGGCACCAATAAGTATTATACACTGGTTCCAGACCATGTACACCCCTTCATGATGACCATGTTTCCCAACAGTAGTGGCATCTTTCAACAAGATGATGCACCATGTGACAAGTGTGATGTAGTGGTTCAAGGAACACAGTGGCGAGTTGCAATTGATGTGCTGGCCCCCCAACTCGCCAGTTCTGAACCCGATGGAACACATCTGAGATGTGATTGAATGTGGCGTCAGAGCTCATTGCCCCCTTTCACAGAATTTATGGGAATTAGGTAACTTGTGTGTGGAGATGTGGTGCCAACTCCTTCCAGCGACCTACCAAGGCCTTGTTGCCTCCATGCTAAGATGCGTCGCCGCTGTTATCCATGCCAAAGGTGGACATATCGGCTATTAGGTAGGTGGTCATAATATTCTGGCTGATCAGTGTACAGATCCAGAAGAATTGTTCACAATGAACACGTTTTAGCATATGATCGATACAATTAAGAATGAGTTTGGTCACTCAAGTTACACAACTATCCATATTTAATGATACAACATCATTCTTACACATTGTCAAAACAATTCCTGAAAAATCTGAACTGAAATAATTGTGTGCATATTTAGAAATAAGTTTAACTGGTGGAGAAAAATGTATAATATCTGATTGTGAATTGGTTGAAGAACTTTATAACTGAAACTGTTGTTGAAGGGGGTTGAATCAACAGAACCAATAAAAATTCAACTTATCAAACAAAATGGTCAGCAGGATATATTTCTGAATGTGTGAAAAGTACTTCTAATTTTGTTAACTATACCTGTAGCTGTCACTAAAGCAGAAAGAAATTTCATTTATTTAAAACTTATCAAATCTTATTTATGGTAAACGCAGACTCTAGATAGACCGTCAGATCTCACAATTTCCATATAGCAAATAATATTCGCCAAGAACAAAAGTGAGGAATATGGCATTCTAGGCTTTTTAATTATGATTTTAATTCCCCATTTATTTGATTAAAAAAATTATAAACTATATGAATTTGATGTATACATGATGTTAGCATTGCGCATGCCATAGTGGCTTAAATAAACCTTTTCAAACATAGTGTTCCTTTTTATTTTTATTGATTCTGATTCATACCACTGCTATCCTATACTAATCTTTCTAAGATTTGAGTTGTTATTAATATATAAAGATTGTCATCTGCCTGCAGCTTTGCTCGAGTGGAATTCTCAAAACATTCATACATGTATTTGTATTTGAACTACTCTTTTGATCGGGTTAAAAGTAGATAGCCAATATATTATTCCAAATTTTATTCTAAGCCATTTCAGTGCAAAACAGTAAAAACATCCAAACAAACAAACTTTTACATTTATAATATTAGTAGGAAGTAAAAAATGTATGTTATGCAATGAAGTCTCCATGGGTGTACCACCAGATTGTGTTTGAAAAAATACGATATTTTGATGACTAGCTTTGTAGTCTTCCTCATGTGAGAAAATATCTATACAGGTCAGCTGACTGACAGATACTCATATTGGGTGATATACCCATGAAGACTTCATTGCAATTATACGCCAGGAATGTCTCTATTCTTACAATGTATGTTATCTTCAGTCTGTCTATAGGACACCTTAATCACAAATAATCGAATGCATATTTGGGGTACCACAGTGAGAACTTGTACCACTTAAAAACTTGTTAAAGCCTTCCCTTAACATGCCACAGCCTTAATGCATAATTTATTGTTTTAAGTCAGCCGTACAATAATTGTTCACTTTAAAAAATGTGTGTCGTGTAAAGTAGCATGCTCAACACTTCATAGGTCAGAAATGACATCATGAAGTATTAAATATTAAAGTGTTTGTGTAAATAAGTATTGCTATGCAACAAATTCCAATAAAATTTGGAGAAGAGCATTAAGTAAGGAACAAGCCATTTCTGTTAAATGATAAATTATTGTAGACATATTATTAGCAGCCTATAACATGTGTTATATTCATTAGTGATCTCTTAAAGCATTTAATTAAGTAAGGAAGAAAGGAATGGAAAAAATACTGACTCAATTAATAACTAAAGGAATAATTATTTTACAACTACTAAAAATTGGCAGCAAATCGTCAAGTAATTGCATACATTACCTAACAATCCACAAAATACAAAGTCTGCAACTCACAAATCCATAAAATGTGTGTCACTAATATATGTTTCTAAGAACTTTAAATCATCCAATCTTTTCTTCAAACAGTAACATTCTAAAGTCTCCTGATTTAGATTTGGGTCTTTTGAATCTTGAAGCCTGATTCAGTTGCTAATAATAATTTAAAAAATTTGAACTTAAGTATTGCATTTGCATGTTGCCTGATGAATGAGTCAAACAGTGATTAATAGTCACTCATCAGAAACAATGACTCCAATTTCAAGTTACCCTTTATATTACATGATTTGTTGTACTAACTAATGTTTTCTAAACTATCTTTTCCATTAGTTCAGTTGGTGGTGCCCAGGTTAAATATAGAACTTGAGGCTCTATAACAACCAATACCCAACCAGTACAAAGCATCATTACATAGGTTTACAATTACAGAACTGATTAGTAACTCCTAAAGCTGTTATTGTTATGCGCTAATAACCTTAATGTTGACACGCCCTAAAGCCCGAACAACAATTGTTACTGTTACATGAATAATTATTATCGGGTACACTAATGCACTTTAACAACCTATACACTCCAACATTGACTCCCGTCCCTATTTTATGCTGCTACTCCTTCCACATTCATTTTCTGTAGCTACAACCAGACCCTTTTAAAATCTTTCCCATGACTCTTCCACTGTCTCTATTTTCTTCATGGGTATATTGATCCTTCGAATTTTCTAGCTTCTATTTGTTCTTCTCCTCTTTCAGTTTCCATATCTTTGTTTTCATATCCTGCTTTTCTGTTTTTTCTTTTCAGATAGTTTCTTTTGTTTTATTTCCATTAGCCAGTCATCACTATCTAATAGCTCTTATGGTATTATCTTTAACTCAGCAACATTTAATTTCAGTTCTCCATTCAGCATCATGTTGTCCACTAAAAGTCTTCTCCTGCCAAACATTGCTGCACATAACTTCTCATTCTCCATTCTCTTCCTTCCTATTCCAGTATAAAGGTAATTTACTACTCAGTTTTCTTCAACCATGTCCCATTTTGTTTCTCCAGTCCCAAGAAGTCCTGCTTTGTTCTTTCCAGCAAATCCAAAATTTTCTCTACTTTACCAGTCAATGGTTTAATTTTCAGAGATCCAATTTAAACTTCTTTTCCATATCAACATTTTTTTGTTTTGTTTCGTCATTCATTCTGCACTGATCCATCTATTACTGGCATACTGTGCATATCATAGTTTCTCCAGATCACCATTAGCTAATACCTTGTAGGATTCATTATGAATCTTATAGTTCCACATAGCTGTGACTAACCCCCACAGGCAGTCCCCTACTTCAGCCCATTGTCTGTATCCCAGCGCATGAAGGAGGAGTTGGATTTTAGCAGAAATTTTCTGTATTGTTTTAAATTAGCAATGTTATCCATATAAAAAACACAAAAGTACCGTACTTGAATTTAAAACGATTGTCTTGAATTGAACATTGTATGGTAAAGTCATACTTCTCAGTTAAGTCTATTAGTTTCTTGAAATGTATAAAATTTTGTAGTTGTGCTGTAGCTTCCCATAATAATAATAATGTCAAATCATTTTTCAGGTTTTTTAAGCACAGAAGATGATGTGATTCCAGGAAATTTAGGGTTGAAAGATCAAGTATTTTCTTTGCAATGGGTCAAGGAAAACATAGCATACTTTGGTGGGAACTCTGACAGTGTAACTATTGCTGGAGTGTCTGCTGGTGCGGCAAGTGTACATTACCATTACCTGTCACCACTTTCAAAAGGTAATTTAAAACTCTTTAACAATAACACATCATAAAAATAACACTAGTTATTTCATAGTATCAAAACTTGATAATTTTTGGAAATGCATGTCTTTTGGTTACCTACCATGCAGGATATACTGGTAATGGTTAAGGTGCATGCTTCCAAAGTTTGAATCACCAGTTGATCTCCCAGAAGGGGATGAATTTTTTATTTTTTTAGATTTTTAATTGATTACAAGAGCTACTGTCAACAAACTCTGTGATTGGAGGTTGCCTACAACATCGAATGTGAAGATATGACCGTGTCCACTACCTGACACCGAAAGTGCTAGGCTTAAACAGCTGCCAAAAGTATTGTTGTAACCCCAATAGTTAAAAGTATTTCATATAACCAAACAATTCATTTCATTTTAATTTAAAATTTGTATCTTAAAAGAAAGTTCTCATATACTTTTTCGATACCAGAAATTTTGAACAAGACATTGAACAAGCAGATCCAGGAATTTTAATACTGGAGATTATACATACTCACAGCAAGCTACCATCCTATACCCTCAACTAGTATGAAGTTCTGCCAGAAGCAGAAAAATTTAATTAACCCAGGCATTACACACCTACTTAAGAATTTTCCCTGTCCTACATCACAACACTCATTACACATGTGCGCTCCAGTCAATTTTCAGCTGAATAATGCCTTCCATTCCTCCTCTCGAGCCTGCCTTGTATACAATTTGCTCCTGATGATGTCAGAATGACATTTAAACTGACAAAGAGAAACCTTATTTTTACACTATTCCTTTTGAAATTTTAGTATGTTGTAGCCTGTATTTTCTGTTTTTTATGTTATAATGATTTTTGAAAAAAAAATAAAAAAAAACACTATACTTTACAAGATATTCAATCTTGAGTTAAAAATCACTAAATCTCAGATTATTTCTAAAATTCTTATTCCCCTGAGTAATTTTAAGAGCCAATATTATTGTAAAAAAATCCCATAATTTTTGGTACATGTTACTTTTTTGAACTTATCATAATTAAGGTGAAATTCAAAATACTTGCGATTTTTGAAGGATGATGCAATCCTTATGAAACTTTTATGTTTAATTTCTTCATACCTACTGCTCCTATTGAGCTGAAATAAACTTTCACTCACAAAAATTCTACTATCCCTGGTAATGTTATCTAATCTCTAATGTATTTCCTACCTAGAATTTTCTTTTTCCTATTTTATGTGTTGTGGTCTTGTTCCTGCCACCTCGACAGACCAACGGGTTTGCCTTAGCAGTCACCCCGCTGACAGTATGGTAACCATAGTGATCTAACCCCAGATAGATATGCCTCGCTAATGTCCTGAGGCTAGAAGCTAGCAGGCTACCATGGATCTATGATCCCAGAGTGGTAATAGGATGATGGGTTGATAGATCAGACTAGCTTACTGTGATATTGTTATCCAACAGGGATAGCCACCAGAGAGGGTTTAGCACTTCTGTGGAGTTTATGCTAGAACTAGTAACGACACAGGGTCTGGCTTAAAGGAAGTATATTTACAAATGATCTCACAGAGAGTAATAGTTCATGAATAGGAAGGTTACGAGATAGATCCTCACAATAGATTATGGCCCATTAGAACTGGATGGTATGCTTACATTTGGTGACAACAGGGTGCGGAGGCTAGCCTCTCCCTGGGCTCTATCCTAGCCTGCGGGCCTGACTCGTCAATTGAACTCGAACTGAATAAACACTGACCTCCCAGACAGCTTGGTTGGCCTATATACTCGTCTGCCACCTGTGGGCTTGGCTCCATTTGGTGACAAGCTTCAAGAGTTACTTAAAAAGGTCTGCTTGGCCACTGCTTAACCTTAAATGGCTTCACGTGTGCCCTCTATCTGATAAGGCACCGATCACCATATAAAATTTGATTACTGGCTCATGCCCATACTTGGTATTAATTTTAGCTTTAGAACGTAACTTCGCCATAACAGATATCATTGTTTTCTGATAGTTTCCTTGAGTAGCATAAACATTGCTGATGTATGCCACCTTGGAAGAAACTTTTAATTTTAATTTTAACCCTTTAATAATGCTTACTAATCTTTAAACACAGTATATATTTGCCATCATGAAAATTTTATCTTTAAGATGAAGATACTTTTCAGCTTGTATATCTGCTGCTTTTCAAAATGATAAAACCAGTAAATATCTATTTTTATCTCAAAAACCTATTTTCCTTTTAGCCACAAAGTCTATTTTCATATTTGAAACACATCTTTTTATTCTGATTAGAATGAGGTATAAATATATATATATATATATATATATATATATTTTCTTGTGCAAGTATAGGTGGCATATCTCATTTTGATCGTAGATTCTACACCTCTGAAAATGAATGCAACAAAATTGCTTCTAAAAAAATGACAATTACATTATATAACTTTGTTTACTTTCGAGTTTGACTGACTTCTCCATCCCAACATGCTTTTTGACTAATAAAATGCTACAAAATGCTTCTAAATGTATTTTCCTATACTGTTGTTATGTGCTAGGGATCCTTTAAACTATTTTCGAAGTCATTCAGAGAAAATGAGGTTTTATGACACTACGCCATGATGTTCTGTTCAATACAATACATTCAAATGAAGTCTTCACAGGTGTACCACCGGATAATGTTTTGAAAACACGATATTTTGATGACTAACTCCATCATTTTCATCAGGTGTGGAGACATCTGACAGGTCGCCTGACCGTCGGATACCGTATCATAACGTTGTTGAAGTCAACCCTGGGGCCATGGTTATACATGTGCTCGACGATCGCTGACTTGCTGTATGGTCCTGGGTGGAGATTGTATAACTGAATTTTGATATATTTAAGAAAACATTATATATTGCTGAGTGACTATTTTTCATTATTCTAATGGGGAAATTAACTACATGTTAAGTTGTTTAAAAAAATCTGTATTAAAATCACTGCAAAAGACTAAGTTAGTTACTTTTCTGCTTAAAAATGTTAATAAGAGTTCTAATTGGCTCAGAAAAGGAGCAATGTTACCAGAGGGTGCTCTGTATGCAGTTATTACTACAAATTGTCATTATTGAAATTTAGCCAATAGCACAAGCTTCAAAATATTGATCACGACAGTACTTGCTAATTTTAAATCATCAAAACCATAACCATTTCTAATATAAGTGACAAGTCCTCCTTTCTCCAAGTTAGTTCTACAATAGTGAAAAGCTAAATTAAAGTCTGTTATATTTGACATACCTACTCCTGTAGTTATACGATGGTGTTAGACAAGCATAGATCATCAATTCTATTGAAAGCATTCAATCAATTTATGTGAGATAAGAAGTCATCAACTTTGTTTGATATCCCTCTTATATTTTGATGTAATATATTAACACAATTTTTATCTTTGGATTCTGAGAACTAATTACTCTTTAAACTAATTTCTGTTAATACTCTTTGCCTAAAACTTGACTCTAGTCAAAAGGAAAAAGGAGTTGCCCTAGCATAATTAACAATAGAAATCCTTTCATTGAGCAGAGGCTCAATTAAATGCTTGGTTATCAAATCTGAAAGAACCCCCTTTCCTTTACTGTAAAGGTATAGGCCATGCCTAGTATAACCCCTCCTTTCAATAGCACATACAGGTGCCAGGCTCTTACCAGAATTGATGCCAGACATTCCAGCTCCAGACCAAACTAACTCAAATGTGGCATATTGCTTTTGCTGTTTTCCCCAGGTCAACTCTAATATTATTCTGTCTAGACTATTTCCTGTACCTCCCACTATCAGTTCATGATCCTGATCTGTGAAGATCTTACACAAAGAATTTGTACCTTATATCACCTGATCAAGAGAAGCACTTGGTTTGAATAAACTAATGACCTGGAAATTTTTCCCACACCAATGGGCCCACCATGACTACTACTTAGCAGCAAGACTATCTTATTACTTGACCTTTGTCTACTAGACTTACCTACACAACATTTCCTACAAGTCTACAGCATGTTACCTACACCCACAGCTACAGAAAGTTCACCCTTTCTAACTCTGGCAACAGGTCAAACCCACCATATTCTTGCTGCCCATTTCCCCATTGCCAGTTCCCAACCATATCTGTTTCCCTCCCATTGCAGCCTATACAACACCTTCCTAGCATCTATCAGTTCTTAAACAAGGACACTAATCCTTGTTCTAATTTCTTCCTGTTTTTAACAGAATGTTTATACAACCACAGAAGAGCCTACTCAATTGTCCCATTCTCTATACCACTACCATTTCTCACAAACTTCACAAAAAAAATTCCAGCCATCCCTTATCTGTGGCAATTACGATGCCTTTCACTCATACTTACAAGCAATTACTAAAAGCAGCTAACAAAACAAAGTATGGAATGTGAGAGAAAAATTTGTTCAATTAACATTACAAAAACACTCCTTAATTATCTCACAAGTAAAGGCTTTACAAATCAGTACTGCAAACAATTCTGTATATTAGGAGGTATTATTATTTTTCCTATTAAACATATTATTGGCTGTTGTGAAGTTTTATCCTGCCAACCAGTTATCATCTCTAACTCACTATTGCAGATAGTTCTTTCCAAAATTAGTAACCAACGCAGAAATGTTAACGCCCATAAAATAAAAAATAAATAAATAAAAGATGTTCAAAAAATGACTTGAAATATATAAGTCATTGTATGTTCTTCAAAAGTAAAATTCAAACAATTGGTATCAGGGAGTTACGCTGAACTGAAACAAGTTTTTATCGCATTCAAACCTTTATGATGATGTAAATTAGTTTCTGGTGAATATTGACAATCATTCCAAATTAAACAATTAGTCAAAATAAAAGCCACCCTTTTAGATAACTGTTACAGGCTGTTTGAAAATTTTCTTCCTTTCCTTGAAAATTTTCTATGCTCCATTACTGAAAGTATTCTCAATCCAAAATGGTACTACTGAAATTAAGAGTCTGAAATGTTGCCCAGAACCACCTCACCTGCTGCCAGGGGCAGATCCAGGGGGGGGGGCTCAAGCCCCCCCAAAAGTATCTAGGTCCACCCCCGACACTGTAATTTTGGAGACCTTTTTTTTTTTTTTTTTTTTTTTACCTCTACGGATTTGAGGCCTGAGTAGGCTATAAAGACTACCCTAAGGCTGACTCAAGCCCCCCCCCCCCAAAACCAAAATCCACTGAAGGCAAGCCCTCTGAACCAAATTTCATTCAAGCCAAGCCCCGCCCTCCCAAACCAAAATCCTGGATCCGCCCCTGCCTGCTGCTACTGTACACCTCACACACACAAACCAGAGAGAATAAACTGTGCTAATAACAACTGTCCATGGCCCAACATCATTATTCCTTCTCGTACCTTTAGTACTGTTGCCATGGAAGCCTTGACATAATCACAACTTACAACATAATGCCACCAAAATTAACAAAATTTTTCTTCATTCTTTCCAAATTTTCTCATATGCTATAGAACTAATCATTTTTAACACTTTATTACATTATACCTTTTTAATAATAATTTATAGTGTTGGAACAAGAATTTATCAAAGTGAATAAACCCAATATTTCGTTTATACCGAGCGGGGCGGTGTAACGGTTAGCGTTCTCGCCTCGCATTCGGGAGGACGGCGGTTCGAATTCCCGTCCGGGCATCCAGATTTGGGTTCTCCATGGTTTCCCCAAATCACTCCAGGCAAATGCCGGGATGCTTCCTTCAAAAGGCCATGGCCGAATTCCTTCCCATTCCTTGCCCCCCATCCTTTCCCGTCTCTAAAGACCTCGATGTTAAAAAGAGACGTAAAGCAGTTACAAAAAAAAAAAAAAAAAAAAAAAAAAAAAAAAAAAAAATTTCGTTTATATCTTTAATTTATGACTTTCACATTAAATCTTAGAGTATACAAAAAAAAAAATTTCCAACTCTAGTTTCTTTTGAGATGCAGCATTCTATTGCACAAATCTGTACATATGAATTATTAACTAAAACTATTTGCCTTTATCTGACATTTTATCAATCAAGCTGTATGCTGGGGGTTTGCTACAAGTTTGTAGTGAACCATGACTGTGTCTGGTACCTTATAAGTTTTAAACGGTCACCAAACTATTGTTTTTACTCCAATAGTTAAAGTATTTCCAAAGCAAAATAACACTGTAGACATCTTGACAATTTAAAGTTTGTATATTTTAAAGAAAGTTTCTATACACTTGTTGGTACCAGTAATTTTGAATAATATATCAAACTTCTGATCTGAGAACTAAAAGATTGTAGATTAGACATATTCATGGTAAGCAAAACTTCCTTCCTACCCCCAGTGTTGATGAAATTTACATGTCCATCCTGAAGAAAGTTTTCTTTAACATCAGCCTTGAACGACTCCTCAGAATCTTCCTGTGCTACACCGCCACTCATTGTACACGTTCATTACATTCTATTTTTAATCTAGGAATAATTATTTCACAGAGGCATTATACGCCCAGCTGCAGCAATCTAATATTGGTGAAAACTCACAAAAGATTGCTCAAAATTACAAAATGGCTAGTCCTTAAATAAGAAATTTGAGATGCGTGACATCAGCTCATAACTTCAAAATTTAATATCTGTCTAATCACTTTATATTTTAAACTGTAACTCAGATATATTTCATAGTATAATTTGCATTTTCCTCAATAGTGCTTCTACTAAACTTTAATTTAATTTGGTGATGTTGATGTTTTAGCGCAAATGGTCAACAATACTTTGACAATGAAACTTATAAAATCTTATTTTTCTCCTCATAATCATAAACTTTTTCTAAAACCGAAAACATGATTTTAATCTCCATGATTTTATCTATTTCCTGAAGCTATTTGTGTTCTTTTATATATCTTATTACAGATTTTAATTGTCTTTAAATTATAAAAAAGTATATTTATTTAACACTTAGAGTGCTTTGAACATAATATTACGTTCCACAAACTCTCACGAAAAATGCGGCAAATGTAATATTACATTCCTTAACATGTCACAATTTTCTTTAACTAAAACATAATGGTACATGTTAATTATGTTCTCTGCTACCATGTTAATCACACTATAAGGTCTGTAATTATTCTTTTATTTAGGCACACACACACACATTACAATTCATAACTACATGTTTACTTCACAACAGTCAGACTACAACTCCTTGATCAAGTCAAAGATATAAATGTACTATACCCAACACTCCTCCTTACATTTATATCTAGACTTCTTTTAATTCACATTCAACATCTCTCTAAACCTTTTAAACTTAGCTTTACATAATGTCTTCGTAAATATGTCAGCAATGTTTTCATTTGAATCTATTTTCACAATGTCTATTACACCATTTGTTTAACACTCATTCACAAAATGATAGTGTACTTCAATATACTTGGAGTTCTTTTAAAAATTACCCTACTTCGCAATGTTTACTGCTCCTTACATTAAAAGTTTTTAATACATCCAAAACAAACTTAAGTTCAGTAACAGCTTCTGACAAAGCTATATATTCAGCAGGAGTGGAAGATTTGGTGACACCTCCTTGTTTTCTCAATTTCCAAAATATTGAATTCGAAACAATCTAATTACATACCCAGACGTGGACTTTCGATCTACACTATCACCTGCCCAATCTGCATCTACATAACAATCCAAAATTTTTACATTTTCATTTCTACAGAAATTTAATTTCAAATCTTTCGTTAAATACAAATACTTTAATATTCTTAATTCATACTTGTAATGAACTGTACTGTAACATTCTGAAATCTACAATACTTAAGTAATTAACACTGTAACTGATATCTGGTCTAGTTCCTGAACTGATGTACAAAAGGACACCTATTAAGTTTCTGTATCTAATGTCTTGACATACTTCATTCACAGGTTCTAATTTTAAATTTATTTCCATTGGTAGATCATACAATTTTGAGTTTACAATTTTATACTTTGAGGCTAAGGAATTCATGTAATTTTCCTGACTCAAACTCATATCATTTTCTTTCTGATTGTAATCTATATTAATTCCTAAATAGGTGTTTGCTTGACCTAAGTCTTTCATCTTGAATTTCTTCAACAACAGTTCCTTGATTTTATATATTTTCTTTCTACTATTACAACAAATTAATAGGCCATCAACAAATATTATTAAATAAATTATATCATCTCCATCGATCAAAGTATACAGACAATAATCAAATTCACATTTTGCAAAATCCAGATCTCTCATAAATTCATCAAAACAATCATACCAAGCTCAAGGACTTTCTCGTAACCCATACAATGCTTTATTCAATTTACAAACCCTATTAGTACGATCTTCATACCCTCTTGGCTGTTTTATGTAGACCTCTGATAAACTTTACCGTTAAGTGCAGTCTCAACATCCATTTTCTCTATAACTAAACCATTTTGACAGCAGCATGACAGTAAAAGTTTCAATATCTGTATCTTAGTTACTGGTGAATATATATCATCCACAACTTCCTTTTGTTGAAAACCCCTTACAACTAGTCTTGCTTTATGTGTTGTCTGATTTTTTTGTATAAACCCACTTTACATCATCATGCTTCATTCACATGGTGGGTTGGGATGTGACCACATCTTTCCCCCTGCCATATGTCTCACCTCTCACATGATTAAGACTCATGTGGAAATATTGTGCAATTTATTTGTTTTTATGTTTTTACGGGTTCGTCTCGCCCTCCTGCCTTCATCTGTGGTGAGTGACGGGTATCTGTTTTCCTTTCCCCTATCCTGTCTTATTTTCAGTGCCTCATGGCAGTATCCAAACTAATTAACCTGTAATTTTTTACCATACTTGTCTTCCCTCCTTTATATACCAATACTAGTATAACACTTTTCCAGTCCTCTGGTAAGCAGCAAGTATCAATACTCAATTTAAATAATGTTTTAAGATAAGGTACACTGTCATATCCTGATATTGGTAATATTATCTGCCTCAGCACCTTTATTATTTTTTATCTTTCTTAGTTCCTTCATAATATCCTCAGAATAAATTTCAAATTACTTAGTCTACTTATACCCAATGGTGTGGATGAGCTCATTCTACGATTTACACCTTCCCATTTCTGAATCATAGTTCCTAATGTTCTCACTAAAGCAGTTACTTAAAATCTATGCCTTTTACAAATCTTTAATAACTTCCTTATGAACAATTATCTCAACCCCGTCGCTTCCCCTCAGTTTTCTAACATAGCTATAGAAATTTCCAGATGGATCCAGTAGTGGTCCCCCTGAACCAATAATATTCTTCATAAACCCATCTTTAGCCCACTTCTTTGCAATTATTAATTCCTTTTAATCCCTTTTTATTTTCTCCTTGAACTCTTCAACTCCACTGTACTTGTGGTACCTTCCATTTTCTGAAACTTTCCCTGAAATATGTCTTCAGTTGTGAAATCTCTGCTTTTTTTTATATTCGCACATATTTGCCACTTCAGTTTAGGCCAATAGTTTACTGTGTCCTCTAATACCCATCAGAACTGCTTCACGATATTGAGTATTGTATGGTATATGTAATAGATAATAATACACATAAAGTAAAGAATTTTAAAAATGGAGATGTGGCCAATATTGTATGTCAAAGAATTAGGAATAGTGCATGGAAGGGGAAAGACGACCATGATAACAAGTTGGCACTCGATTTCATGCATGAGGGAGTGGGAAAATTTTCTTTTGTTGGTAAGGGTGTCAGAGATTGGAAGAAATTACCAAGGGAAGAGATGAATAATTTACCAAAAACGCTTACGAAATTTAAATGTAAATGGTGGAGGATTTAACACTCCAATTATAAAAATTTTTTAAAAAATAATATTAATAAGATTAATTAGATGACCAGTGGAATTTCCACTGGAGTGTTAGCTCCATCGCAATTAAAATAAATAATAATACCAATACATATTTTGGACAAGACCCCCTTAAGAAAGAAAATTAGGCACAAGGCTTCATCAACTCAGTGATGCACGGATATGCAGGTCTCTTCCTGTGTATTTCTGTCACTTCCCAAAATCCTGCAAACAGTAGCCATCAGCTGTGGCATTAATTATTATTATTAAGAATTCTCATACACACTCTTTTACATATACAGATGCACACACCAAGCGCAGAAGTTTAAATTATCATGTTCTTTATTTCTTTCTTACATAAATTAAGGGAAGGGCACAAATTATTTGTGTGTGTTTTAATGCAGTACACTTGGTTCCTACATTTTTACACGTTTATTTACCTTCTTTGCATATACTTTGTGAATACTTTCCTTTGTTTCTACACTACAATGCCTTCTCAAATGGTAAATGATGGCCTCCTTCTTTCTTAACTTTATGATAGTAACTCACATCCTTAACCAAACTTATGAGACAACTGATATTCTACCTAAGACCATTTCATTTTTTATGAACAGGTTTATTCCATAGAGGAATTTCTCTAAGTGGAACATCTTTATCTACTTGGGCAAATGCAAAACTAATTAAAGAAAAGGCATTCAAGCTTGGTAAATCAGTAGGATGCTTTGCAAACATTTCCAAGCAATTATTGGAATGTTTAAGAAATCGACCAGCTTCCTTGTTACTTGAGAAGACATTTCTGTTCCAGGTATGCTATACTCTATAAGATTATCTTTAATTGGTGTAGTGGTCAAAGCCTTTTAGTTTCTACTGATTTTTGTATTCTAGCAGAGGAATATTTGGCATATGTAAAAGTTTAAAACAATGACATAGTTTACAAGATCTCTTGCAACATCACAGCAACTGACACATTGTGCCTTAACTTCAGAACTACACCACAGAAAATTACTGAAGCCTGTGTTTGTCACCAAGTTCACTCCTAGAATCAAATACATAAACCAAATACTTTATCATTTGTATGAGTTCCCATACTCCTTCCATGAAATGCATATCCATCTCTCCAAAACTCTGCACAGGCTTAAGCATATTTTCCAAACTTAAGTTCAACTAGGCCCATAAATATTTACTTCCTGAATGTTCCAAGTTGATGAAGTAGATCAGCTCGTAGCACAAGTGTTACCCTTAACACACAAAATGAATGTTATTTTTAACTCAATACCTTTCAGATATGACACACTCAAATTTAATAGCCACACGCATTTGGATATGGCTGAAATACAAGTTAGCACAGCTGGACGGAACCACAATTTCCCTACAAGAAATCCTCAGACCGGATAAGACCCAAAAACCAGCACGGAAACAAAATGCCGCAATATGGCTGCTAGGTCATACAGTACTATATGTTTGTCAACACCACGACAAAGAATACACCAATTACATCTCCTTCATGGAGAGAGAATATGCTAAAGTGACCACTTCTCCCCATTATGCCAGCTCATATGGCAACGCACTGCAATCCCTCGTAATGGGCGGACACCCAAGTATTCCGTAACAACACACACAGGGGTGCCAACCCGGAAGAGCGCAGGAGAAGACAGCTGCCGAAGAAAACAAAAAAAACCGAACGACCACGCTGCAAGCCCACAAGAAGTGAACAGTGTGAATGATGAATTTAACAGAAGCATGTATCTTCGTATCTCACATCCAAGAAGTCTGTATCTTAAATCTTTGTATTTGCACCACACTTTGATTTTGTGTCTTGTATCTTGTACCTGGCATTGATACCTTGATACCTAGTACCATACATCTCTGAATTTTGTAACCAATAAATAGGAAAGTAATAAACCAAAAAACAAATATAGCCTTGTCAGAAAAGCAAATAACCGCCTAAGAGAAATGATTAATACATCCAATAGTGCAAATAAGGCAAAAGTAGCTATAAACTTTGAATGTGAGAGGATTTTCAGGAACCAATATACTAGGCATGGTCTACACATGAATAGATATGGGAAAAACCAAATTTGTAATAAGCTAATAGATCTAATCCAAACATTTGAAAAACCAATGGAAATTAAATATGGAAGTAGAAACAAAGGGTTGAAACAAACACTACTAGACAAATGGTTATTAAGTGACAGAAAAGATAGCAATAATTGCTTTTTAGAAGTTACCAACACTCCACTATCACGAATATAGACCTAGCTACAGGGCATCAGACAGACAGTCGGTTAAAAATTATCCCTACAGTGTCAAAAAATAAAATAGCAGAGAAATTAAACAATGAATCAACAAATGATACAAATAAATTAAGGCAACATCACAATGCAAATGTTAATGGATTAAAACAGTTAGAATCGGGATGTAATAAACACAAACTTAGAATTCTTCATTTAAATATACAATATTTATCCAATAAAATAGAACTGCTTGAAAATTTTATTAATATTGTTACCGCAAATATTGCTATAATCACTGAGCATCGTCTAAAAAATGATGAAATCAAATTATGTAAAATCAAAAACTACAAACTTATAAACTTCTTTAACCGTACAAATCACAAAGGTGGTGGTGTTGCAATATATGCAAAAAATGGGATAAGTGTAAACAAACTGAAAGGTATTAGTAAATTTTGTTATGAAATGTCTTTTGAGATTGCAGGAATAACTGTGTCAAACAGCTTCAGGAAGCTAATTATAATAGGTGTATATAGATCTCCTACAGTAGCTCTAAAATAACTGATTTTATTGACCAGATGGACCTGCTACTAAGAAACACCGACAAATGTAATACAGATATTGTTCTTGCTGGAGATTTCAATGTAAACTTAGACAAAAATGATGTAGATTACATAAAATACTGATATTTTAAACATGTACAATATTAGAGACACAATATTCTCCCCAACAAGAATCATTGTAAATACTTCTAAAACAATTGATCATATTGCTACTAATCTAAATGGGAAATATATTCTGACCAATGTAATAAATAGCTACTTGTCAGACCATCAGGCTCAGTACATAGATGTAGTAAATTTTTCAGCCAAAAGTGAGATATGTGAAAAAAGGGAAATTAGAATAATAACTGATGATAACACCACCAAACTTAAGAGTCACCTTGTTAATGAATCCTGGATCGATATATGCACTCCTGATAGTGTAAACTGTAAATGGTATGCATTTTTCAAAATTTTTAATAAATCATACAATCATTATTGCCCAACTATCATAAAGTAACCAAAGATAAACCAAGTAACCAAAATTAAGCTACCACCAAATGTCAAAGCAAATCATGAAAAAATGAAAGATATGTACCGCAAGTACAAGTCCTCAGGTCTTACTTATTACAAAGATATGTATAAACATTATAATAAAACATTTCAAGTAGACCTGCGGAACCTGAAAGCTGAAGTGTATAGGAAGAAAATCATTTATTCCAGTAACATTGGAAAGTCTAGCTGGGGTCTAATAAATAACCTTAGAAAAGATTACAATGAGATGGAAAACATAGAACTAATCTCAAATGGGGATGTAGAAATAGATCCCAGTAATATCAGCAATTTGTTTAATGAGTACTTCCTCAATGTAGGTGATTCCTTGAAGAAGAATAGTGTAAAACCAGATAGGAGACCCAATTACTCAATTAATAAATCAATGTATCTATATGAAACTACAGAGGAAGAAATACTTAATACTATTAATAATTTAAAAAATAAAAATTCTTGTGGATGGGATGTTATAACAGTATTTGTATTGAAACAATGTAAGGAAGTGCTGGTGAAACCACTGGCATATCTTATAAATGAAGCCATTGTGAATCGAATATTTCCAGAGTGCTTGAAAATTAGCTTAATTAGACCTGTTTTTAAAAAAGGCAACAAGGGAGAAATTAGTAACTACAGGCCTATTACTCTAACCTCTGTACTAAGTAAAGTATTTGAAAAAATTATATTAGATAAAGGAAACAAAGAAACTGCCGCGAGGCACTGAAAATAAGATAGGATAGGGAAAATAAACAGTTACCCGTCACTTACCACAGATGAAGGCGGAGGGCGAGACACGTAAAAACACAAAAACAAAAGAATTACACAATATTTCGACTTTTTAGTCTTCCTCATGTAGGAGGCGAGACATATGGCAGGGGGAAAGATGTGGTCACATCCGAGCCTGCCACATGAATCATTCATATGTCTCGCCTCCTACATGAGGAAGACTAAAAAGTCGAAATATTGTGTAATTCTTTTGTTTTTGTGTTTTTACGTGTCTCGCCCTCCTGCCTTCATCTGTGGTAAGTGACGGGTAACTGTTTATTTTCCCTATCCTATCTTAAAAAATTATATTAGTAAGAATAAATAGTTTCCTGAGCCAAAATAACATTATTAACCCCTGCCAACATGGTTTTCAAAGAGGACTATCCACTACAACTGCTGTCACTAATTTTGTACAAGAAATTCTAAGAAAGCTAGATGAAAAACAAAAAGTTGCTGGTTTATTTCTTGACCTCTCAAAATCTTTTGACTGTGTTGATAACCACCACTTACTTGGCAAATTAGAAAATTATGGAATTAGGGGATTGGCAAATAAATTACTATCTTCCTACCTCAAAAACAGACAACAGTTTACTGAAATTCATTTTAAAAATGGTGAATCTATAATAAGAGATAAAATCTAAAATTGGTATAGTTAGATGTGGAGTTCCTCAGGGATCTGTATTGGGTCCTATATTATTTGCTCTTTATATAAATGACATTTCTACACCAACTAACTGTAGAATTATAACATATGTAGATGATACTACAGCAGTATGTTGGGATAATGATGATTTATCGTTAGAAGAAACTACTGCTAATGCCACTAATGAATTAACAAATTATTTTGATAAAAATGAGCTAATTTGCAATGAAAATAAAACAAATTTAATAAAATTTGAACTTAGAAATCATAATATAGATAATAAGTTTAATCTTATTACAGATGAAGGAAACATCTATGAAATAAGTGAGCATAAGTTCCTGGGAATATACGTGGATAAGTTTCTAAATTGGAAAGCTCATGTTGATTTTGTTTGTAAAAAAGTAAGCTAAGGGAATCTTTCTAATGAATCAGCTGTCTAAGGTTGTGGATAGAAGTGTATTAAAAATTGCATACTATGGAATAATCTTCCTCATATCCTATATGGAATTGAAGTTTGGGGATCTTGTTGCCATTTCTACATGAATAGATTGTTAGTGCTCCAGAAAAGATGTATCAGGATAATATTTAAGTGGATAGGAATACACCCTGTAAAGGAATATTTAGACAAGAAAATATTCTTACTATATTTTCACTATACATATAGGGTTTTGTTACTGATTAGATGCAATCCAAAATTTAATAACACTAATAGTGAAATTCATAATTATGACACTCGAATCAAAACTGATTTTCATATCAAAAGATATAACTCCGAAGGCAGCAGATAGAAGTGCGTTTGAAATGGGAGCAAGACAATATAATAAGCTACCTACACATTTAAAGGCATTGACTAGAAATGAATTTAAAACTGAAGTAAAACATTATCTATGTAATAAGGCTTTATATAATCTTAATGAGTTGTGAACTGTATGTAATAGCATTTCTGTATTGAATTATTGTAACTTAATGTTAATTTACTTACTCAAAGTTCCTGTCTTTGCTATGGAATTCATTTTATATTGGAATTCATTATACTATAAGGTATTCTTGTTATGTAAGATGTATTGGTCCTTGCTAGAAACTTGTGCACACAAGTATATTGGCAATAAACAATAAACAATTAAACCACATATATCCGTCCACCACAATACACCATGTTATATAAGTTGCATCATTATCCAGCCACAACCATCTACTCCAATCTTATTACCACTTTGACTTTCTCATTATTACATATGCCCCCCACATGATAACAGAACTGATATATCAACTCATCTTCAGCTTCTATTGCTCTACTTGAGCCTTCAGTATGCATCAAGGAAGAAACAGAAGTGGCTCTTGAAATCCTACCATCATGGGAAATACCCATGATTTCACATGTCATTACAACTCACCTCACATATCAACTAATCTTCTGTCTCCACTGTTTTAATTCATAAATAACCACCAACTAGCTGTTCATTAAGATAAATTGGCAAAGTGAAATATTTTACACAAATAACTTAGATCAGTCAGCAGCATTTTCCAGTTTTCACATCGTCAACATGAATAACAATTTTATGTTTAAAGCCAACAGAATCTTTCAAGAACCAATCACCACTTTGATCACCGAAGATACAAACTACATTATGGGTGTGCTCATAATTCCATACATGTGACTGACATTAACATTCGTTAATACCATACAACTGGTAAACATATCATGTACACAGAAAGTTTTTGTATGACTATAAGGAATCAAGTTCTAGACTGTAAAGCTTACCCAGGAGCAGACATAGACTGTGACCATAGTTTGATTGTAATGAAGTGCAAGCTGAAAATCAAGATAATAAGGAAGCAATATCATCAGAACAGACTGGAAGTGAGTAAACTGAAACAATCTAACACCATACAAAAATTTTCAGAAATGGTAGACCTAAGGTCCAAGAAGTAACTCTGAAAGCAGATCAGCCAAAGATGAATGGAATGCATTAATGAGAGATATAATGAAAACTGGTAAAAAAAAAAGGTTAGGCTTTTGGAAACAAGCCACCTGAAAACCTTGGATCACAGAAGAAATTTTGGAGCTGATGGATCAGAGAAGAAGGCACAAAAATGCTCAGGATGAAGCAGGAAGAGGACAATACAGGCAGTTTAGAAATCAAACAAATAGGAAATGGAGAAAAGCAAAAGAAAAATGGCTATAAGAAAGGTGTGAAGAAGTAGAAAATGAAATAGTCATAGGCAAAGTAAATGTTGCATATAGGAAGATCAAACACAATTTTGGAGAAATGAAGAAAAGAGGTGTCAACATTAAAGCTGCCAATGGGAAACCTTTTTTAAGCTCAGACAATAGAGCTAACTGATGCGGGGAATACATTGAGAAACTGTATGATGGTGGCGACTTGAACAACAGCGTAATGGGGAAGGAAGGCAATGTCGTCATCGATGACTTAGGAGATCCTGCTCTGAGAACAGAATTTAATAGAGCTCTGAATGACTTGATAGCAAATAAAGCAGTTGGAATTGATGAGATCCCTGCAGAACTTCTTAAACAAATGATTATTCAAACTGATATCAAGAAACAGCAGGAATTCCAATTGATTTTAATAAAAATATTATCTTAAAACTTCGAAAGAAACAACATGCCGACAAATATGAGAATTATTGAAGCATTAGTCTAAACATCACATGCTCAAAAATACTGACCACAATAATATACAATGGAATGGAAAGTGTAGTAGAAGGGATAGTAGGTGAAGATCAGTTTGGGTTTAGGATAAACCACAATACAAGAGAATCGATTCTGGCCTTAAGATTAGTACTTGAATGGCAGATAAAAAAAAATGATACATTTATGGAGTTTGTTGACTTAGAAAAAGCTTTTGATAATGTTAGGTGGGATAAGATGTTCAAAATTTTAATGAAGTTGGGTCTAAAATACTGAGATAGAAGAATGCTTTATAACCTTTATACGAATCTAGTAGCTACAATAATGCTAGAAAATCATGAGAGACACACATCATTTAAAAAGGGTGTGAGACAAGGTTGTAGTCTATCCCCATTAATATTCAACTTGTATTTAGAAGAAGCAATAAAGAAAGTGAAAGAGAGATTTTAATGTGGCATAAATGTTCAAAGAGAGAAAAAAATCAGTATGCTACGATTTTCTGATGACATTGTCTTGTTGGCGGAACAGGTAGAGGATACTGAGATGTATACTGAATGTCATAAACAAAATACTGTAGGAAGATTTTGGATTAAATATAAACCATTCAAGACAAAAGTGATGAAATGTAGCAGAAATGATAGCAATAATAGTAGATTAAATATAAAAATAAGGTCAGATGTGATAGAAGAAGTTAGTGAATTTTGTTAATTAAGATGTAAAATTACAACCAGTGGCTGAAGCAGGAATGATGTTAAAAGCAGAATAGTACTAGCAAAAGGTGCGTTCATGAAAAAGAGAAGTCTTTTAGTTTCAAATATTGATCTAGGTCTTAGAAAGAACTTTGTAAAACTTGATGTGTGGAGTACAGCACTTTATAGTAGTGAAGCATGGACTTAAGGAATACCAGAAACAAATAAAAATGTAAGCAATTGAAGTGTGTTGCTACAGAAGAATGCTGAAAATAAAGTGGACCGACAAAGTATGAAATGAACGAGTTTTGGAAATGGTGGGTGAAGAAAGAAGTTTGTGGAAGAAGCTTACAGAAAGAATAGACAGGCTGGTAGGTCAAATTTGGATTATTTAATTTGTTATTGGAGGGGCAGTCAAAGGTAAGAACTATGGTGGAAAACAGAGATTAGAATATATGAAGCAAATAATTGAGGATGTCAGTTGTAAGAGGATGTAGAGATGAAGAGGGTTAGCACAAGATAGGAAGGGGTGGAGTAATGCATCAAACCAGTCGAAAGACTGATGACAACAAGAAAAAGTTTTCTATAAATAATGATACTAAAAACACATCATTATTATTTTTATTATTAATTTTAAATACTTCGGTGTGACCGTAATGAGTTGGTGACAAATTTACATAAAATTTTGCTTTAATCTCAAAAAGAGTTGCGTGGAGAACATCAATCAAAATGATGAATAAAGCATTTGGGGATGAGTTAATGAGCAAAACACAAACAAAAGAGTGTAATAAGCATTTCAAAGATGGGCGCACATCTGTTGATAGTAACTCACGCTCTGGGCGGCCTTCGAAAACAAAAACACCAGATAAAATCTAATGTGTGTGACTTGTGATCAATGAAGTTGACTGTGCAAGAACTAGAATGTGATCTTGAAATACCAAAAAATATTGTTTGGAAGATTTTAACTGAAAATTTGCAAGTGGTTCAGGTGTGTACAAAATTCATTCAGAAATTGCTAATGTTGGAGCAGAAAAATATTTGCCTTGAAGTTGCTCAGAACAATTTGGAAATGGTCAATAATGATTAAAATCTGCTTAAAAAGACTATAACTAGTGATGGATGGTGATTTTATGGTTATGATCTGAAACAAATTGACGGACTTCACAGTAGAAGCTATCATTGGAGACAAGACCAAAAAAAAAAAAAAAAAAAAAACGTCAAAGTTGAAGCAATGTCAAGTTATTTGTAAAACATCTGCTTCCTTGGGGTTTTAGCATACAGCAGGTTGTCTTAACTATGTTCCTGTCCTGGTACCCAGTTGTTCTTTGCCTTTGGTTGCCAATCCGTCGTAAAATAAAAAAAAGGATACCCCAAGAGATAAAGGTATGTTCTTGATAAAACTCTAGACTTCTTGATAAAATATGTATTGTTGAAAAGTTCTCATACACAAACTCAATAGCAGCGTAGGCCTAATAGAAAAGCATCAGACTTCTATCAAAAACAAAAAAAAGATTACAGGTTAAACCATCCTCTCATAGTAAGCTACTTCTTCCTAACTCCTAGATGTGAAAGTTAAAAGTTTATCTTGAAAGAAGCCCGAAACACTGTTGTGTCACTACTAAAATGTTCTACTTCTCTGCGACCGACCAATACGCCATCCTCTCGGTTCAATTTCTGCCAAATTACTGCCGCTCGCCTAGGCTAGTGGTGCCTCCTTATATTCATATTGGGCCAGCTGACTCAGCATAAGCTTGATTTCACAAAGTAAAACCTTATTTTTATTCCGATCATTCTGAAATTTTGATATGTTGTGAAGCAAAGTTTAAATGTAAATTTTAGTTATGAGAGTTTTTCTCCTAGGATTTGTGGATTTCGAGCTAAAGTTATCATTCCTTCAGTTCTTCAGTCTGGGAAATAATTCTGCCATCAAAATATTCTATAAAAATTTAATCAACTTTTGACATATAACATCTCTAGATCCCAAATGTATTTGGTGGTGAAAATTGACTATAAGTGAAAAGTCAGCTAAAAACTCTGATGTCGATTATCTCCAAATATATGAGTGCTACCGATCTGTAATATATTTCAAACTTTGCTAAACTTCATTCTGTATCTGATCGTAATATTATTTCCTCATTATCTATTTTCCTTAATGCTAACCCTTTGTTTCCAAAATGATGCTTTGTAGCAGCAATTATGTTTAAACCTTAATTTCCTCTTTACGACTTATATATTGTCGGAATCTTTACGAAAATCACTTCATGTGTTCAGTGAAAGCTTCTCTTTAATCTAAATGTCATTTCTCAGAAATGTTGAATTGGAAAGTCAGTGAAATCTCTTATTTTGTCTAAAAAATATACTTTCCTGTTAGTTATTGACTCTATCTTTTGATGTGTTGCATATTATTTTATGCCAAACATTTTGAGCTCTGAATCTTAGCTGTACCTTGAAAATTAGGTGAAGAAAGTTTCTTGTGGAATTTTTTCCATGAGCTTGCAAAATCCTCAAGTTCACAATATCTATTTAAACAATTATCTAAAATGCAAGTGCTAGACCTAATATGAATTGTCATCTAGTTTTACACCTCTGACAATGAATGTGGCCAGAAGGCTTCTAAAAATTTTTAACTTTCGTTATAGTACTTTCAAAAACTTATAAAATAGCTCAAACACTCCTTACTAACATTTTTTCTGACTCTCAAACTACTGGAAAATGCTTCTAAAATGATCTGCTGTTGGTTTTAAGTGTGTTAAGGACGCTTTAAGCTGATTTTGAAGGTATACTGACATAAGTAAGGTTATATGACATATTGCTGATTGTTATATATATTATTATAAGGGGGTTTCGCACCACGAGTATGGTCCTAATCAACAAAGAATATTATCTTATGTTATGTAAAGATTGCATGATGCAGTTAGAAGAAAATGGCATCAGCTTTGGTCAAGCAGTGACCAAGCAGTGACTGGCTTCTTCATAATGATAACGCGCCAGTACATTCATTGAAACTTATGCGGTAATATTCGACAAAGTACAAAGTTGTACAACTCCTTCAGCCTCCGTACAATTCTGATGTAGCTCCTTGCAACTTTTGGCTGTTTCCAAGATCAAAAATACCATTCAAAGGACACCAATTCGATGACAAAGAAACACTCAAAACCAATACGACGAACTCTCTAAAGGTAATACCAAAATATGAATTCCAAGACTGCTTCCAAAAGTGGAAAGGCCGTTAGAAGCATTCAAATGAGGAGTACTTCGAAAGATGCCACCAGCCGATGACACAGAATAACACTAGCAGGGAAATATGAAGGAAGGTCGGATACTTTTGAGAAAAGAATTTGTATTATCACAAACTAATAACTGATTTCTTCAAAACATTTAATTTGTAGGTTGGGAATAAATTACAAAGGATGATATCTTAAAATTTAACTAATAGTGATGGGATTTAGATGACTGTTCAGCCTGTGCTGCAATGTCTAAAAAAGGATATGTTTTATTCTGACCTCGTTAAGCATTTAGGCCTAATTGAAGACAATTCTTCACTGAATGTGATCCATACTAAAATTACTGATCAGTTCTATTAAAGCCTTGTTGCACACAATGTGAGGCAAGCAGTTTGAAGCATGTGTTACAAGGTTATCAGATTGGCGCATGCATGGAGCAATCAATGCAAATCGTACCACACAGCAATACTCTGCAATGACAATTCGTGCAGACTGCTGCTGCTGCATTTATTGTGTTTAATTTGTATATGCAGAAATGGAAGGCAAAACATCGCCCACAGTGGTAGGTGAAAATTATTTACCCGCAATGTTGTGAATACAGAAATAGGCTTTTGAAGGCTATAGCTTGCAAAGAAGATACAGGATTCTTGCAAATGGCCACTGAAGAGTTTAAACATCTTATAAGTCTAATTGTGCCTATAGTTAAAAAGAAAGACATATATATGTGAGACACTACAACCTTCAAAGAAACTTTTAAAACAACTAAACAAGGACTTAATAACAGCAAAGAAGGTGGCTAAAGATTGGTTTATGAAGAGTATTGTCAGTGCATGAGGACCATTGATTGATGCATCTAGAAATTTCTATGGCTATGTTAGAAAACTGAGAGGAAGGTGTTGAGATGCTTGTAGATAAGGATGGAGAAGAAGTTAATGAGGATTTGAAAAAGTCAGAGATTTTAAGTAACTGGTTTAGCGAGAGCATTAGGGACTAAGAAACAGGAAGGTCTAATTCAGAGAGTTAGCTTAACAACAAATTAGAAATGAAGAGACCAAACAATTTGAATTTCATCCTGAGGATATCATGAAGGAAATAAGAAAGCTGAAACAACATAAAGGGGCTGTTGTGTATAATATTACCAGAGATATATTAAAGATAACCAGATGTGACATTGTTCCTTATCTTGAAATAATATTTAAATTGAATCTGGATTCTTGCTGCTTGCCACAGGACTGGAAAAGTGCGATAGTAGTGCCAGTACATAAAGGAGGGGAGAAAATAGAGTCAAAAATAATAGACCAATCAGTTTGACATTAATCAAGAGATTGATATGCAACCACATCAGAAATATATGTGAGGAGCCTAAGTGGTTTTCAAGTAGGCAACATGGCTTTTGGCAAGGATATTCATGCGAATCTCAGTTGGTGGGATATATGCAAGATGAACAAGGGAGGCCAAATTGATAATGTAGCAATAGATCTTTCAAAGGCTTTTTACAGAGTGAGCCATAAAATGTAGTAAATAAGGTAAAAACTATTGGAGTGGATGAAAAAGTGATTTACTCAGTAGAAGAATTTTTTAAAAATGTAGAAAACAGAAAGTTTGCGTGAGAAATGCAGTATCAAAAGAAGTGGAAGTAAAAATGGGAGTTCCACAGGGTAGCATATTGGGACCTTTCCTATTCATTATTCTAATGAATAATTGTGTTGATTGTTCACTATCAGAAATTAGATTGTTTGCAGATGATATAAGAGGATCAAAATGGTAGAGTACTGTAAACAGCTGCAGGGTAATCTGGACAGGATATCTAGTTGAGTTGGTAAACATGAGATGAAGATAAATGCAAAGAAGAGTGAGCTTATTAGATACACAACTAAAAAACTAAGGGTTGTATTGATTATAAGGTTGGGATTTAATTGCTTGCTGAAGACTTGAAATGTAAATATTTTGGTATTACATTTGATAACAAGCTTAACTGGGCAGAACACATTGGAAGGTTGGTAGGAAAAGGTTTCAAAATTCTGCTCTTCAAGTAACTGGTTTAGCGAGAGCATTAGGGACTAAGAAACAGGAAGGTCTAATTCAGAGAATTAGCTTAACAACACAATTAGAAATGAAGAGACCAAAAAATTTGAATTTCATCCTGAGGATATCATGAAGGAAATAAGAAAGCTGAAAAAACATAAAGGGGCTGTTGTATATAATATTACTAGTGATATATTAAAGATAGCCGGATGAGGGGATGTACAAAAGAAGTAAAGGAACTGGATTACAAAACTTTGGCCAGACCATTGCTTGAATATGGTAGTGTAGTATGGGAACCACATTTTGATCTGGTACAAAAAAGGGCTGCTAGATTTGTTTCTTGAAATTATCGCAGAATGCAATCAGTAACCGATATGATAAAAGAGCTGGAATGGGATTCATTTCAAGGCACAGGAGGTGGGTGAAGAGGGTCAACGAAGTGTACAAGGCATATATTGGTGATGAGGCATGGAAAGTTATTGGCGTAGAGATGAAAAGTAATGCATGGAAGGGAATAGAAGACCATGAGCACAAGCTGGCACTTGATTTCAGGCACTAGAGTGTAGGAAGAATCTCATTTTTAGGTGATTTAAAGATTGGAATAAGTTACCAAGGGAAATGATGAATAATTTACCAAAAATGTTGAAAGAATTTAAAGTTAAAATTTGTAAAGGGCAAATGTAGATGGATGCAGGGAAGGAGGAAGATGGGTGTGTTGGGAAATCGCCACCGGAGCATGCGCTCTATTACAATTTAATTAAATATTGTTATTATTAGATTATTTGTTACATCAATGTTCTTAGCAAGTGATGATTCATATACAAATTTACACTATCTGTTCTGCATGTCCAGATCCATGTTGTGTGGTAAAGCTAAGCGAAAATTACTTTCGACTTACCCCGTTTGTGCATGTGGTTTTGTCCTGCCTTCTCCTGTGACAACTTCTGGTTCCTCCAGTTGGCGTCTGTGAGTACTGGCTGGGGAAATACTTAAGAATACGCTAACTAGTTTTTTGGGGAATTTGGAAATGAATTCCAGAGATGAGATTGACAGGCATTTATTCCTGATCCCAACAAAACAATCAGTAGAATGATACAAATAGCTGGTACAGCATCAATATGTGCAGAAACAATTTTTTTGTTCTTACTATTGCCAAATGGATAGATAAAATAATGGGATATTCAGTACGAGCCTCTCGCTTGAGCGTATGAAGCAGTCGAGGCTCTAGATGTAGTGACCATGACACGTCACCACCTTCTAATCAATAATAAAAAAATAAATGTAGTAACGAAAAATAAATATTTATAAACATGGCATTCTCTATGATAACTTATGACAGTTTGGTAAAATATTGAACACAATCTGTTGGCCACTGTTTCACTGCCATGGAGACAGTTGCCAGATGACACAAATCGCGCATGCACTCCAGCATTTTCGTGGAAATATACAAGGGATGGGGTTTGTTTTGTTAGTGGCAAATGGAAACAATTTTATTATGTCTCACGCTACCCAGGCAGTTGCTAGACATGAGGACTGTGGAGTATTATGATGTTTGAAAATGTTAGTAACAATGTCAGTAGAGCGCAGCAGCACCTGCTGTTTAGTAACATTCGACTATATCGCCTGGAATAGTGCTTCTCAACCACTGGTTCACATAGATAGTTCAGGTGGTCCACAGACAGAATATCATATAATTTGGATACAATATTCGTATTGTGTAAGCCTGTAAGCCCAACTTTTTAAAAGCCTTGAATATTTAAATGGCTAGACTAAAATGTGGCATTTCCAGACCAGCATTGTTTCTATAGTAGTCTATTCACTTCCAGATGGCATCAGAAAGAGCGCCGTTCATCTAGAGATTAATTAAATGACCATTTCTTAAGGGTTTTGAGCAGGTATGAGGAACCACAATACATGGTAGGGTTGATAATATGAGTGGTGAAGTAAACAAAAATAAAATGTGTACAGTATAGCATCTTTTATTTTATTTTGTGCATGTAGGTCTGTGGTATAGCGTAGCATCCAGCCTATAGTAAGATTATTATTTATTTCATTTGGTAAATATTAAGAGTCTGATTATCATATAACTAAGAAAAGAAAGGGAAATTAACCCACCACATACCAAAGTGGACGGACGCGATGAGAGAACACTAATGCTGACAAACAACTACACAATATTTCGGCATCTGCCTTGCTCACAAATAGAAAAACGGGCCATTAGGCTCGGAACGTGTGTGAGCAAGGCAGATGCCGAAATATTGTGTAGTTGTTTGTCAACATTAGTGTTCTCTCATCGCATCCGTCCACTTTGGTATGTGGTGGGTTAATTTCCCTTTCTTTTCTTATTTATATCGCCTAGAAGCCGCTTTCATTTTCCTTAGTTGTAACATATAACTAACTTTCACTTCCAGTTTCATATGTGCGTTTTCATAGGAATTCAAAACGTGTTATAATGGTACAAGTCCTAGATGTTAATAATAACTAAACCCCAGATTTTTAGGATCTAAAAAAACGAATTTAGGTTTATTCAATTCACGTTTTAGGCTTTTATAGGTTTTTAAAATTCTGATTTAGGAACTTTCACATTTTTAAGGCAAATAAAATTTAAAACATGTAATAGATACTGCCATAGTGTTAAAAACATTGTGACTTTATAATACAATGACAAGTACTCCTTAATAACTTCTAAAATGACATAAATCGTTCAAATAAAACATGCGACATAAACCACTATTATGTTCAAAACATTTCGTCTTTAGTGTGAATCATAAACCATTCATTTAAAACATCTAATATGACAGTGAACAATGAAATATTTTTACAGTTTTTCAAGAGTAAGCCCTCTTCTCTGTTCCGTTAAAATTCTCTTGAATGCGGAAAATCTACGCTCCATGCCACATGAGGTAAGAGGTGTGAACTTCGTATTAGCGATTTCATTAGGATTTTAAGGCAGTATTTCTTGTTCCTTTATGTCAGAGAGAACACGGCCTATTTATTCCATCCTCTTGAAATCTGAACTGCGAGCTAAAACAGACTGCTGCTTCTTAGCTATAGACACCCCAACTGGTCTAGGAGGCACTTTGGCCCTCACTTCTTGGATGATTTGAAGTGCTTCCGTCAACGGTAGAGTGCCTCCTTCCAACTTCTTGATTGAAAATTCTAGGTTTTAAAAATATATATGTCAAACTCCTGTACAGCTTTTACTGAGTGCAACACTTTCTTTGCATTTACTATAGCAATAGCTTCGCTTTCATCTAATGATTCGATGACCTCCATGACGTTCTCATAGTTTCTGCATAATATGCGAATAGAGTGGTTTGTCATTGGAAGTTCTCAGCACATAATGACATGGGGTATACTAGGTTTCTCACATGCGAGCTTGCCCATACCAACGCAGGAATCTGTCGTCTCATATACACTTTACCAGATGAAGTGGTCAGCAATGTCCACCCGTATTTGTTCAATGGTTTTCTCATACAGCTGAGGCAAGTAATTCTTTCTTAAAGTTGATTCATCTGTTATTTTTCTATTACCAAATTCTTCCAAAAAGGTTTTCATTCTGGAGTGTTGAAACTGGTATATTAGTGGCAGTGAGAGCTTCACACAGACGCAGGTTAAACGAATCTTCTATATGTAGCTATTAACTTGTATGAAACTCTGCTTCTGTTTGGAAGTATTTCTCTTGGTAACATTTGCCAAATGAGTTGCTGAATTCTGATACTGTAGTACGTGGGATCGTTTTTCTGCAGGCTCCTATACAGAAGGCAAAAATGAAAACAGTCCACCTGAATATAACACCCCAGATAATACCCAGTTAATATTGTGAAATTTCATCCAGCAGTCTAGACTCTATCACTTTATGTTACTTTAGAAATGAAAACAAATAAAATTTAATTTATGTTTTAAAATTATAAAAGATATATGTAAATAAAACAAAATAAACTTACTGGTTTTACACATGCTTGACAATATATAATTTTACCATCTGCAGAAAAGTTCTTATCTGTTCCAAACCACTCTCGCAGGAGACTATTTCTTGAGGATTTCTGTTTAGGCATCATGGCTTTTAATGAAGAAACTAAAAATATGTAGGCCAACACAATGTTTTAATTTCCGTGTTACCGCTGAATGATGACGGTATACAACTGTTAATTCTCAGAAAGGGTTTGGGTTCCTGAGATTGTTAACATTTAACATGTTATATATAAAACTTGCTTTGTCGATTAGTTTCTACTGAATGTAATCCTTTGTAAAATGTGAAGTAGCCACACCGCATTGTTACAGCTTTTCTCAATGTTACCATCAACAATGAGGTTGAAACACATTATTTAATATTGTGGTGAATAGTTATTCCCATTTTAAAATAAACCTATTTGTTTTACACGTAAACGTAGTCCGTTTACTCTCCAAGTTCGGCTTCACCCTCGGATTCCACGAGGGATCATTCCTATACCACTGACATTTGCAGTGTCTTGGAGCTTAGGATTCACGTTGTAATAGATACAGCTGGGGACAGTGACTGGCCAGATAGCCCAGGTAACATTAACTTGGATTGATGTGGAAGAAAGAAACGAAATTTTTGAGAAAGGGGAAAAAGAAGCAACCATATCCTGTCAATAAGGCATCTGTCTGAAAGGGAAAAGGAAAACTACGGAATACCATTTCAGAATAGCAGACAGTGGGGTTCGAACCCATGGCGTCTCCCAACTTCAGATTACTCGCCCACGGCCCGTGCCCCTAAGCTAATCCGGTCAGTCATTTGCTTTATTTAAGTAACAAAATTATAGTCGGACTGGATCCGTAAATCGAATTAGGTCCTTTTAGGTTCTAAAAACTGAATTAGGTCATTTTAGGTCATAACATAAAAATTAGGTTATTTTAGGTCCTATTAAATTTATGAATATTATTAGTTTATACTAAAGATGATAGAGAAAATTAAAATTTCAAGAATATTAGGTTGGGAACAAAATAGGTTCGAACCTAAGAATCCGGGGCTTAATAATAACATAGTAAAATTAGACCCATATAAGTCAGTGGTTTGCAGCATTATTTTTGATAGTTTACTGGTCATTGGGTTAAAAAAGGTTCAGAAACACTGCCCTAAAAGTTTTGTCAAAGCGAGAAAACAATATTGTTTCTTAGTTCCTTTGAAGGAGAATAATCTAAGTTTATGAATGCACATAACAGGATTGACGTTTAGGTCATTAGAGGTTGGATGGGACTGGGGACGAGGAATGGGAAGGAATTTGGCCATGGCCTTTTGAAGGAAGTATCTTGGCATTCGGCTGGAGTGATTTGGGGAAACAATACAGAACCCAAATCGGGGGCCCGGATGGGGATCCAAACTGGTGTTCTCACCCACTATGCATGGTCAACAAGAAACAATTCCCAAGTAAAATGTGTTCCACTGTCATCATGATCATCAAAGATAGTGCTTGATTAAGAAAGTATGGCACCCGAGACACTCAAATATTTTGAATTCCTCTGTTTTTGAAAATAATTATACGTATCTTATAAGTACCAAAGGATTTGTAGATGACTGACTGAATTTATCACATTATTTATTCAAATAAACAAACGAATTTTACAATTTATGATATTTTTAAAAATTACCTTTATTTATCGTATGCAACCATGAAACCAAAAAAAATTATTTTCATGCTTTTCATATTACTTTGATTGTTTTATTTTGGATTTTATTTTTTATTATTAAATTAAAAAAGTTAACCCTCAGGGGGCCTTAAAAATTAGGGGCTCCAGGCTTTGGCCTAGTTGTGTCTATTTTGTAATCCAGCACTGCCTCTTGGTCAACCTGTCAGTTTTTGGCTAGTCAGTCAATGTTTACCATTTGATCAATTTTAAAGCATTCGTCCTTGATTAATTTCAAAATCATTTCTTTAATCCGACAGTACACGCAGGTAATCAAACTTTCGAAACTTGCAAATTGCTATGTTGCAAGATTCTTAATCAGCTCTGAGCTGTTTTCCAGGCACCTTTCATTTCAATAATGAAGATCAGTAAACAGTCAAAAAATTTGTTTGTTGTCACTACCTGAGCAAATCACTTTGGCCTCTACTGGTACATGGGTGAAGTAATTTCTAATAATGCCTAAATCATTGGCCTAAGGAGTGGCAAGTTTACTATGTGATCTTCAGAAAACATTGCCATGAGATCCAGTATAGAAGTGCTCTCTGCTATGCTGCTCCATAGGGGAGTGACTGTTTTCTATTCTCGCGGTGAGCCGGGGTGTAAACTAAGTGATTGCCAGATTGCTGACCCTTCGAACATTATTTTGCTACTCCCATAGTCTCCACCACATATGTCGTCACCCACCACCCCTATTATTGCTCATTGTCACGAGTAGTGGAATAAAAAAAAATGGTCGCCACAATTTAAATTTGCGCTTCCTCTGAAGTGCCCTGGTTTCACAACCACTCCCTAGATCTGGTACTGATAAAAGCATATTGTTGAACACTAGATTTGATAATTATTATTATCATCATGACTATCGTTGAGGACCATCTCCAGTTTCCCGGGTGTGGTTTACGAGCCTTATTATTATATTAAGATGAAAATAAAGCACAGTTTTCAGCTTGTTTATAGGCTTAAAGCAAATTCTTAGTTGTGACATACCATTTACACCATCATATTAGAAAATAAATAATATTTTTGAAAATTATTCCATTGTGCAATAAAATAAAAACTATAAGATATTATTAATTGTTTATTTACAGATTTAATATCTAATGCATAATGTAAGGACCTTAGAATTTTAGCAAATTCTAGCCTCCCACCTTTAGATATTAAGAGGAAAGTTCACCCTTTAGTAAAAGATAGTTTCATTTCGTGTACAGGTTATGAGAGCGAAGCTTTATATAGCATGAAGATACTGTAACCAAACAAACTAAATAAACCCTTTTAGGTACTGTAAAAGTATTTAAAAGTAAATAAAAGCCCTAAAGTAAACCTTCTATAACAGAAAGAAAACATTAGTTTGGGAGGAAATAGGTTAAATCACTCAAAGTCAATTTCAAATAATAAATTTTGCTATAGGTTAACTTCACAGTTTCTAAACCAATTTAAATGCAGTAAATACTATCAGTAGTTGCTAAATGCCGGATATAAATTATGTATTATAATAAATAAACTTTAAATCAACCGAAAATTAAATAATCATTAATAATGCAACTTGGGAATTATGAGCTTCTACTTTGGAAGTATTTTGTCATTTTTAAACCGATTTACGAGCAAGAAACCAACTAAATTAATTTTCTATAACAATATTAAAACCTTTTACTAACCTTAAATATGATAATCCAAAATAATCCAGTTCAACACACCAGAGATTTATAATATTTGGCATTTCACTGTTTTTACACACTGTCGAACAGAGTAAAGTAATTTTAGGGAAGTAATAATACAATTAAAATATAAATTCACTAAAATTTCGTAGTTTCTGAATGTTTAAATAACTTAAAACAATTTTTAATACTTCGTCAGATGCATTTCACTTTTAACATTTTTTATCTCAAAATCCTAGAGAACATTCGAAATAAAAAGTAGATTTCCGGAAAGAACCAAAAATCTAATATCACATATAATAATTTCAAGTAATTCCAGGCAATAGAACCGATTCTATAGAGATCTTAAAATTTAGTTTTCATTACAACCATGTGGTCAACTTAGAAATTATTTACAGCTGTTTACGAGCAGATACAGAGACGAGATAACTTTCAGAATGCGTAATTTAATTAAGAGAATCTCTTGGTAATTTTATATTTCGGATAAAAGTAATAGAAACAAAGTTATTAAATTAAATCTGAAATAACATTTTTTAGTAAATCTTACACACCTTGAAATTAAACTATCCGTGCATCAATTTTAATAAAAATTACACCAATAAACTCAGGAATTTTGGTAGAACACGGTGATAATAATATTATTTGTGGAAATTGTAGTTTTATAAAAAATGATGAAATAAAGAAGCTTCTAGAACAATAGTAATTCCCCAGGGTAGGAAAATAGTTCACTCCTACGCTAAGATCTTTTAAACCGGATGCTTAGAATTATTCACTATATATCCATTATTTCACTATAAAGAAAGTATAAACACTGTCACTCTTAAAGTTTCGTATAATTGTTTAGTTACTGAGATATTTCCGGCCTAAATTTTCGAAGTGTTAGCGGAAAGTTGTGTTTTGGCTGTGACGTCAGCGAGGGTATAAAACATGACGCCATGTAAAGACGACATCTTTCCGGGTTCAGACGTTGTGCTAATATGTTATAAGTGTGTGCGCGGGTGAGGTTGGTAGCTGAGGTTTTAGGTTGGTACCACCGGGTCAGCCATCATGGAACTTTGGCTTTGGGCGCGGCACTTGTTTGCTTAACATGAACTTGTAATTTCATCAGGGGTGTCGGTCAGTCTTAACTTCTCTCCACAATCTGCAAACTTTTGGAACGAGTGTTCGATTTTGCCTAATCAACTTTTAGAATGCTGTTTGAACTTTTGCTTTCATTTAAATAAACTTGAAGAATTTTTGGGAAAGTGAACTGTTTTATTTCCGTATCTATTGTATCACCTTTTCAATATTTGTAGGTTATCAAATATTGTGGCGACCTGAAGCATTCTAGTTGAACTATCCTGGTAACATGGTCAAAGCAAATTAACAGATTCAGTAAGTTTTCATCGAACAGTGAGGTGCGATCAAGAGTTTAAGTTAAGGCACTTAGGCGATACTCAACCCCGGTATCGGTCCTTGTCCTCACATGGGACTGTAAGGCTCGTGTTTGTGAAATTTCAAACGGTGGAGAGAATTAGCCGACCCAAGTGTTACGAGTGCCCCCATACCCGTGGATAACATCTTCTACGAGACTGCCTCCGCCGACCTTAGCGGACTGGTAGCAGCCGACCAGACCACATCACCGACGCCGCACAACCACAGCTTCGGGATACGGAGCAGCTTTGGAAGCCGGGTACCCCTCTTTCACTTGTCCGGAGTGCTGACCAACTGTGTCCAGAGGGTGCGGGCGACGCTGTGTTCGCCACACAGCATCACGCCTCATCACGCCGACTCCAGACGTCTAGCCTGCTCAAGATAAGTACAATTATTCTTCATTTGACATCGGGCCTCTCCATCCTAAACTCTGGCGACAGTTTAGGCCTGCCTGGAGAATTCTTTCCTGTCATCTGTGCAGTTTCTTCCTTATTTTTATTTTTTACTACTGCATAGAAGCATAGACCTTCAATCAATAGTTGACTAAAATATCTTATGATATTGTTCTTAGGTTGCAGCCACAGTAACCGCATTTTTACTACTATTTATGCCATTACGGTGGCAAACTTGTGCTCGATTTTACTGAGTGATAAAACTTTGGGGTAATCCATTTTACCTATCAGCCTAATTTTACCTGGCATTTTTTTTTTTTTTTCTCTCTTCTACGAGTGTATTAACTGTGTTTTGGAACTTTATGTTTATATGTAACTCCGGTCAGCTGTTTCATGTGTATACCTCCGATCAGCTGTTGTTGTATGTAACTCAAAGAGTTTACTACTACCAAGATTGTTCATTTTCGCCGACGATTTGCTGAAGCATACTGCATAAAGATTTTTTTCTTTTCTTTCTTCTCTCACTGTGTTTAATATCTGCTTCAGTGATTATCTTTGCTGTGTTTATATTTGAAAACTTCAATTTTTACAGTGTTTTTGTTTTACGTGGGGCTTAATAATATTCTTGTGTGTTCATTATTTTTATTTATTTCTTGTGTTTTGGGAATTTCTATTTTTATTTATGTTCTTGTTTATATTTAAGCGTCGAACTTTGAAATTTTGAGATCAGCTGTTTGCTGAAATTCTGTTATACCCTATTTTCATAATTTTTTTTTGGTTATATTCAATTCAATTCCTTTTGCGATTATTTCCTTTGGTGAGATTGTTTCTTTTTATTGTCAATATGGCATCAAATGATGACAACACCAGTTAGAAGCTTAGTAACTTGTATTGGGGAGGGGGGAGATATGAGAACTCATTCAATGACAACCAGGTCTAGGAGCTTAATAAAAATGCCGCAACAACCTGATGTTCCTGTTGACCAGCCTGCTTCACAGACTGGAGACAATTTTTGTAATCAAGTTCAACTTGATGTTGATGAGACAAGTAATACTTCTGAAAATTCACTTCAGTCTACTACTGATACTATCCCTGTTCAGGAGGAACTTATACATAATAATCAGCAACCCCATCCTCTACAAGTTGCACATTTAGCGGAACAAATTGCAAACTTGACACCTATTTCTGAGACTGATCTTCCTCCATTGCATTCAGATGAATCTGATATAGAGGACACAGCAGCATTGCAACAGCCTAATTCACTAAACAACTATGATCCCAATTGCCATAGTGTTACCTCACACACGACCTCTGTGAGCGATTTTCTGGGTTGGAATAATGGGGGTAATAACACACCTGAAACACAGAATATTCCCCAAGCACCACTGGAAACCATGATTGGTAGTATACAATCTACATCCCAATCCACTGCAATGGATACTCAGACAACTGAAGGGGAAACTATCCCACCAATAAGCAATATACCAAAAGAGTTTAGTTGGATGGCTACACTCTTTAACCAACACAGAGATGAATTTCATACTCTTAATAATAAATTAGATGAACATAAAACTGAATTCACAACAATTGAAACAAGACATCACTGATAAACTTGATCAACACAAAGATGAATTCAATAGTAAACTTGATCAACACAAAGAAGCATTCAATTCTTGAAGACCAAAATACACAGCTAGAATCAAGGTTGCGAACTACTATTACTAATACTTACATTGCTTTGAAAGATGAATTAACAAATACTTTTACAGAACAAACAAATTCTCTTGAGACACGCATTAACCACCAATTGGGGGGCAAGATATCAAGTCTAGAAAAGAGATTAGTACTGTCGGAAGAGAAGTGTGAGGCTAATAAGCAAGAGTTTACAAAACAGTTACGAGAACACCGCACAGAAATGTTAAGCACCTTCAACCAACATGCTCAGGCGATCGAAACAAAGCTTTTAGATTGTAATATGCAAATAAATTCTGTTAGAGATAAATGCCAGAAACATACACACTTTTTGCTCAATAAAGTGGATACACAAGACTTAAAGATTACAGAAATCTCTGCTGGTCTTCAACATTCTGTAGCAGAATCAGCTGATCTAGTAGCACACACCATTTCTCAGCCATCAGCTGTTCTAGTAAATGCACCCGTTTTGTCCCCACCACAACATACTATTATTGAAACACTAATTGATAATGAAGCAGAGTCTTTGCCTGCATCAGCTGATCCAATTATGAATTATTTTGGAAACTCTGAAACATATTCTGCACCCACAGAGGTGACAGAACCTAGCATTCATACATCAGCTGCTACATTACCAACTACTGACCATTTAGATCCTATTTCAGTAGCAATAACTGATTTTTCCAAGTCGGAAATTCATGCACAATTCTCAGCTGATCTTTCACAGGTCATTGACCTGCCTCCTGTAGTTAACAAGGCTCTAACTGACCTTGTAAAGGCTATTGTGCCTGATTCTGAGCAAACAATACTATCAGATGATCTTAACAGTACTACTGAACAACCAGAAGGCTTGATTGATTTTACAACTGACTTAGCACATCCCACTATTATACTGTCAGCTGACAACATGCCAGTACATCCTGAAGCAGTGCAGCTTATTTCTGATATTTGTGGGAATGATGAACATATGCCAGTAATTTTGGGGAATAGTGATGACTTAATTAGTTGCAATGTTGATATGAGCAATCAACACAATATCCATCACTCTGCTGATTTCCCTACTCCATTAGTTTGCATACAGCAAGCATCTAGCAAACCATTCAACAAGAAATTGAAAAAACTAACCTTTGTTGACAAATTAAATATACAATTGACAACTAAAATGTTCCCTGAGAACAACAATAGAAATTTTTCATTGCTATCAGTGCCCATTTGGGAAATCAGATTAGCAAAACAGATGGCACATTTCATTCTCTTTCAGAATGTTTCACATGAGGTACTGACTTTCATTTCGAACACTTACCACATTGGGGATAGTATACACCAGATTGCCAGAAGTTTTTCAAGCTATAAAATCCTTAGTACAGCCTACTATGACATTGTGCTGAAACTCTTCCAGTCCTGTGACATGGAAGAAAACGGTGTTTATCTTTCACAATCCTCAGTACCCATGCTATGTCAACACAGAAAGACAAATAAAACTATTTTCAGCTATCAATGCTTTGGGAGAGCTCCTAAATTTAAAAGCCATGTGAACCCTTTCACACCAAATAAAGACTCTTTGCTGAATGGAGGAATGTCTTCAAACTTAAACCTCCTAATCCTCCTCTTCAGGAGCACACACAGGAAATCTACACTTTCAGGGATTTTCAGACAACCTGTGCTACTTTAAATGTTTTTCATTTTTGCAACTTTTTGACATTTAGTATTTGTTTATCTGAGTCTCTTACTCAGCTGACTTTGATTTTTGGGGTAGTATTAGGGCAAGAAGTTTTGCTACAACTTTACATTTCTAATGAGTACTATGATCCCACCATATTGAAACATCTACCTTGGGAAGTCATTGACCAGATTAGATGGGATAGGATTTCTGAGACTTATGGATGTGAAGACTGATTTTCGACACGATAAAGTTGTTTGGACAATTGAGGAAATCGATGCTCTAGTTGAAGTGGAAGTGAAGATAATTCATGTTTGCCTATATTCGTAAAAGAGAGAAAAAAAGGGGTGGATGGTAGAGAAGAAGTAACAATATATTGGGGGAATGCTTTATTATATCAGGACCAGGAAACACATAGCTCAGACTTTACCTGCGATCCTTATATTTATTATTATTCGCATTTCCACCCATTATTATTATTCTATTATCATGTAATCAGCATCACCGTTAAAATGGGATGACCTTATTATTATCAAAATACATAATTCTTAGTGTAACAAGGCGACCTCATACTTCGTGCATAGCCTAAGGCAAATATTGCGGCATGTCACATTATACATTTGGCATCTAGGGATGACCACATATATGAAATATTTAGGCGTCTTTCATTTTTATAAGTTACACAACACGAACAACAAACAATATAGAAGAAACATAAGAGTTTGATGACATTTTTATGGAACAAAAGCAGAAATAACCAAGCTTGTTACAGATAATGGAGTCTTGAAGATATCATTTCGACACTGATATGAGTTTACATTCTTGTTGAGGAAGAAAGAATTGAACACTATTTTGGGAGTGATGTACTGCCCTAAGTGTTATTTTATGTACCTTAGAGAGGTTTTGTGACAGCAATCACTATTGTCTTATACACTTAGAAAATTGAAGAATGTTAGTAACAAGATAAGGATATCAACACGCTTTCACAGTGATAAAACACTACTAAAGAGTTTGATTACATTTAATATTCAACATTTTTTTCACTCTCTTGTAATTGTTTAAAACTAACTTGCTAATTTCAATAAGACAATTTGGTAAACATTTGGTTCAGCTACTAGCTGACAACTTTGTGAGTACAAACACATTCCGTGATACTCAACATACTTGATACGTTATACACTGATACCTTATTTGGTTTTACACCACCACCAACGCTGGGGTGAACTCTATTGACACAATGATTTGACACACTGTTTTGAATTTCAACCAGTATACTGGTTCCTCGCACTACGTTGCACATACACTACTTTTGTACTCTCATTTTACACAGCAGTGTACTGCTGTCTGGAAACTACGTTTCCTTACGATTTACACCCCTATACATCTTAGGATGTTTACTTTCATTATGGGGATAACTTTATAAATAATTACTATAATGTTTTGTACTTACTGTTATTGTAATAACTTTGGTATTTGTAAAGACACATTAACTTGGCATGAACCAAGTTCACTTCTCTATGTCTTTTTAATTTGATATATATATGCTTGTATTTTTCTTGTATGATTCTTAGTTTTTTTTCTTTGTATACCTTTTGTAACATTACTTATTTATTCATACACTTACTTGGATATTATTTTTATTGAATCTCATTTACTATTTGTAACGATTGTCATTTCCTTTTACAACAAGGATCTTTGTCATATTTTATTTCCTTACAACTTGTGGGAACATCATAGTATTTACTATGTTTATTGTATATTTTCTTTTGTATATACTTTTGTATTTTCTTTAATATTTCTTTATGTATATGTTAGTGGTTAAGAACAGTTTGGCCGCCACTAATTCCCATCTTTTTTCTGTTTTGTATCATTCACAGACCAGCTAGCTGACCGAGTTCCCCAGGCTACTCCTGCTGCGTCAGGAACCGGGGAGGATGGACATTGCTCGGCAGAACTAGCCATAAGGCTATTGATTTGTATAATTTGCGAGCCATAAAGTCTGCGACCGTTACAGGAATTGGGTTTTCACCCATTTTAGGGAGTTCTGTGAACAATGTTTAAAGGGAAGGTGGTAGATTTATGGCCATAACAAAACAAAATAACATTCAACCAAGGACGTTTAGAAAACGAAAGACTTTCCTTATATGGAATTTCAAAATATAATTGTTTGTAAAACACTATAAATTCTTATGTCTATGTTTGTAAAATTACACACTTCAATGTTTTTTCTTAAGACAAAGTTGATGTTTCTTGTATTAATATGTTTCAATGTAATTATTGTAATTTGCATTTATACCACATACGTTTTGTATTTTGATAATTTGTGTGATATTTAAACAATTTTGGGATTATTTATGTTACATATGTTTATAATTTTGTGATCATTTAATATTTCACATTTTGCTATTTGGTAATAATTTTTTTTCAACATATAATAATTTTTATTAATTCTGATAATTCAGAGAATGAATGAGTTTTTGAACCTTTTGTAGTAATGGCGTGAGTGAAAAGTTAAAGTTTTTGAAATTGTTACAAATAATAATTTTGGCTTTTGAGTATGAATGGTGGAGAGAGAGAACCGAACTGACACGCGATAGTTAAATTTTTGTGGGAATAGTTCATTTTCGTTTTGGGATTTAAATTTTGCGTTTCTTTTTTTCAAGATATTCAGTTAGTTTTCTTGGGAAAATAACTTCAATCTTCGGGGGGCATGTAAGGACCTTAGAATTTTAGCAAATTCTAGCCTCTCACCTTTAGATATTAAGAGGAAAGTTCACCCTTTAGTAAAAGATAGTTTCATTTCGTGTACAGGTTATGAGAGCGAAGCTTTATATAGCATGAAGATACTGTAACCAAACAAACTAAATAAACCCTTTTAGGTACTGTAAAAGTATTTAAAAGTAAATAAAAGCCCTAAAGTAAACCTTCTATAACAGAAAGAAAACATTAGTTTGGGAGGAAATAGGTTAAATCACTCAAAGTCAATTCAAATAATAAATTTTGCTATAGGTTAACTTCACAGTTTCTAAACCAATTTAAATGCAGTAAATACTATCAGTAGTTGCTAAATGCCGGATATAAATTATGTATTATAATAAATAAACTTTAAATCAACCGAAAATTAAATAATCATTAATAATGCAACTTGGGAATTATGAGCTTCTACTTTGGAAGTATTTTGTCATTTTAAACCGATTTACGAGCAAGAAACCAACTAAATTAATTTTCTATAACAATATTAAAACCTTTTACTAACCTTAAATATGATAATCCAAAATAATCCAGTTCAACACACCAGAGATTTATAATATTTGGCATTTCACTGTTTTTACACACTGTCGAACAGAGTAAAGTAATTTTAGGGAAGTAATAATACAATTAAAATATAAATTCACTAAAATTTCGTAGTTTCTGAATGTTTAAATAACTTAAAACAATTTTTTAATACTTCGTCAGATGCATTTCACTTTTAACATTTTTTATCTCAAAATCCTAGAGAACATTCGAAATAAAAAGTAGATTTCCGGAAAGAACCAAAAATCTAATATCACATATAATAATTTCAAGTAATTCCAGGCAATAGAACCGATTCTATAGAGATCTTAAAATTTAGTTTTCATTACAACCATGTGGTCAACTTAGAAATTATTTACAGCTGTTTACGAGCAGATACAGAGACGAGATAACTTTCAGAATGCGTAATTTAATTAAGAGAATCTCTTGGTAATTTTATATTTCGGATAAAAGTAATAGAAACAAAGTTATTAAATTAAATCTGAAATAACATTTTTTAGTAAATCTTACACACCTTGAAATTAAACTATCCGTGCATCAATTTTAATAAAAATTACACCAATAAACTCAGGAATTTTGGTAGAACACGGTGATAATAATATTATTTGTGGAAATTGTAGTTTTATAAAAAATGATGAAATAAAGAAGCTTCTAGAACAATAGTAATTCCCCAGGGTAGGAAAATAGTTCACTCCTACGCTAAGATCTTTTAAACCGGATGCTTAAAATTATTCACTATATATCCATTATTTCACTATAAAGAAAGTATAAACATTGTCACTCTTAAAGTTTTGTATAATTGTTTGGTTACTGAGATATTTCCGGCCTAAATTTTCGAAGTGTTAGCGGAAAGTTGTGTTTTGGCTGTGACGTCAGCGAGGGTATAAAACATGACGCCATGTGAAGACGACATCTTTCCCGGTTCAGACGTTGTGCTAATATGTTATAAGTGTGTGCGCGGGTGAGGTTGGTAGCTGAGGTTTTAGGTTGGTACCACCGGGTCAGCCATCATGGAACTTTGGCTTTGGGCGCGGCACTTGTTTGCTTAACATGAACTTGTAATTTCATCAGGGGTGTCGGTCGGTCTTAACTTCTCTCCACAATCTGCAAACTTTTGGAACGAGTGTTCGATTTTGCCTAATCAACTTTGAGAATGCTGTTTGAACTTTTGCTTTCATTTAAATAAACTTGAAGAATTTTTGGGAAAGTGAACTGTTTTATTTCCGTAGCTATTGTATCACCTTTTCAATATTTGAGGTTATCAAATATTGTGGCGACCTGAAGCATTCTAGTTGAATATCCTGGTAACATGGTCAAAGCAAATTAACAGATTCAGTAAGTTTTCATCGAACAGTGAGGTGCGATCAATAGTTTAAGTTAAGGCACTTAGGCAATACTCAACCCCGGTATCGGTCTTGTCCTTACAATAAGTATAAATCCATGCAATAAGATAAAACACTGGTGTGAAAAATTAAGGGTGAGATAGATATTGACTACTCAGTGGAAATGAATAAAAGTCCTGGAGCATGTTCCCACAGGTCTCACACATCTGCATAGAAAGTTGGACGTCACATGGTGTGAGGTCAGTAGTACTATACTGCCAAATGTATCTGGCCCTGCAGTTGAAGGGACAGGACAAACATTGTGTATCTATCAGTGAGCTGTTATGGGGCACTGTTGTTGTGTTATTCATTACAACATGGCCCAGGGTAACATTTGGATGATTTCAAATGGGTAAAAATCAATGGGAAGCTAAAAGGGAGATGAAGTGTGACAAGTGCAGCCCAGGATTTTGTTATTGATCACAGTGGTGTTTCACGTGCATGGGGAGCATTCCGCAACATAGGCACTGCTACCTGAAGAAGAAGTGGTTGACCATGGTCAACTACAGCAGCAGGTGATTGCTACATTGTGCTACAGGCAAGAAATAACATACGTCAAACAGCGGGTGCAGTTGTAATCATATTTAACAGTACTGCAAGGCACACAATCTCACACTCAACGGTCTAACGATTTTTGCATACTGTTGGTCTCTTTGCCTGATGACCATTATGACATACTCCCGCAGATCGGTGGCATCATTCACAATGGTGCTGTGAGCATCAGGACAGGAATGAAGAGTCACATGCTATAATCATATGAGAGTAGATTCAGTTTGAGTAGTAATTCTGCATGTATCCTCATCTAGCAAGTGGTGCGAACATGTAATGTGCCCAGGAACATTGGTGGTCCAGGTGTTATGGTGTGAGGAGGCATAATGTCGCATGGCTGTACTGACCTCCAAACCTTTAAACACAGTACACTCACCAGTTAATGTTATAGGGACACTGTACTCCTTCGCCATATGCATTTTCTCAGGGATGTTTTTGGCCCTGACTTAATTTTTATGGATGATGAACATCAAACAATGCAGGCAGAGGAGGTTTTGGAACAAAAGGATAATGAATGGACTGGTCTGCCCATTCCCCCCCTCCCAAACTTAAATGTATGTGATACAGTGGGGAGAGTTATTGCAGCACATCCACATGCTCCAATGACCATCTAACAGTTGTTAATAACGCTGGTGCAGGAATAGCATTCCCTACCACAAGAGCTCTTCAACAAACTGTAGCCAGCATGGAAGCATGTTATAGAGCATGTGTAGCTGTCCATGGTGATCACACATCATTTTAAGAACCATTTCCCTTCTTTTTGTGTTGTCCAGGAGGCCATCATGAGTCACAGTGAGTTCAGTGTAGCTTATTGAGTCTGTATAAAGGTGTCTTTTTCTTTCTTTTTTTCTGTTGCATATTTCTTTTAGTTGTCTTACGTACCTTACTGTAGTGTTTCAAGTTTCATTGAGCAATATTACTTGGCATTTAAATAGCATGTGGATGTTACTTGCGTCCTCAAGTTTCTAGTGTAATTTATTGTTGAATGCTTCTTCAAACATTTAAGAATGAAAATATAATCTCAACAATTATACATTTAACCCTTTGACTGCTGTAGACGCGTTAACGCGCGTGGCTACTACTGCGCCCAGGTGCTCCAGACGTGTATACACGCGCCGCCTTGCCGCTCTGTCTCTGCTCCAGACGTGTATACACGCGCCGCCTCGCCCTGTCTGTACTCCAGACGTGTTAACACGCTAGCCTCTTAGCGGCCTGACTATGAAGCCATATTTCCACCCAGGGTGGTTAGTTGTTTTCCTCATTCGGCCCTTGAGCATTGGCAGCTGCGATCTAATTTGTGTTGCTCTTTTCCTTTTAGTTTTCGCTGAGAAAATGGCATACAGTCATTATTTTTTTTAACTGCTTAACGTCTCTTAACAGCGAGGTTTTTAGAGATGTTAAAGAATGGGGGGCAAGGAATGATAAGGAATTCGGCTATGGCCTTTTGAAGGAAGCATCCCGGCATTCACCTGGAGTGATTTGGGGAAACCATGGAAAACCCAAATCTGGATGCCTAGACGGGGATTTGAACCATCGTCCTCCCGAATACGCCGTCGTGTTTGTACCGCGGTAGAAATCATGGAGATTATTACTAGAAGCGACAGTGAATATAATCACTTTAATATGGATGACAGTGATAACCCTTCGACAGGATCTCGATGTAATTTTCCTAAGCTGTGTACATCAGCTAGTGGAAAATGACCATTTTTCAGAGTTTGAAGCTACAGATTGTTCGAGCGAAATGTGTGGAAAAAGAGAATGCTTTAGTGACGTGTTTGACAGCATGTGCTTGTCGATTAAGCTGCAGGACACAAGTGTGGATTACGTTAACATTCCAGCAGTTTGTCATTTTTCCTGATATTTCTAACGGAATATCATATGATATCTAATGCTGATGAGACCAACAGATACGCGAGAATCAATTCACACTATATTTTCACTATGAAGTGGTTTAAAAACTTTAGATGCTATATTAACTGTATTTATTTTGTATCTGCGGTTTCAAATCGCAGAGCGACAGCAGAAGAACTCCACACACAACGCTCCAGATGTATTCAGCACACAGCGGTCCGGTCTAATGCGGCATTCCAGCGCAGGTAAACAGCTTAGGCGTAAACAAAGCCGCACTCAGCGAGGGCTCGGCCGGCCGAACCGTAGCAGTTAAAGGGTTAAGTAATACGATAAAGAATATGAAATTTCCAGCTGCTGCCTTGGTTGCCCACTATGCATGAGAAATATGGAGCAAATCTAAGGTTCATCCATTCACACGCAACATGCCGCTCAGTCTGAGGTGTCTTTGAGCACAACCATTTTATCAACACACCCAGATGGTAGTGCAAGTGCGATACAACCCTACGCACAGTGCAAGTCATATTCCGCATGCAATGTACCACATACCATGCACCACACACTGTTTCACATGTGTGTACATGCCTTAGCTTTTGTTCAACCCGTGGTATGTATCATCTCGATGTGATCTCAAAAAGCTGAGAAAGTTCAGATAGTTCTTTGTTGAACTCAGTTCACACAGTTTGATAGGTTTTCTATTAATCTACAATCTGTGGGTAAAGGTATGTTTCCTTTTGATGTGAAACCATAAATCCGATAAATTTATAATAATTCTGCATTGGATGCAATTCATGATAAACAAATTAAATCTTGATGGAGTTTCCATTACTGTACAAACCGTGTATCCACTTCTAATAAGTTATGCTTCCTTTTTGATTTTACCTAATAAATCTTATAGATTTGTTGACTGTGAAGAAAAATTTATTTCGTAGGTAGGGGAGTTAGGGGTTGGAATAAATTACCAATGAAAATGATAAACAATTTATCTGCAACACTAAAAGAATTTGTTAATATTGAAGATGAAGTGGCTCACCATACAATGGGAAAGTTCTTTTCAGTAGCAGGATTGTTTAATGTGGTGGAGGATGGGTCCATTACACAAGTCTTACAGCATAGCCTGCTTATTAAATGTGAAGATTGGTACTTACAGACCAATATAGTTGAATGATGTTGTGGGGTCAGTGAGAGCAAGTTATGGTGAAGACAGAAAGAATCCTGGATAAGAGAAAACTCATTTCAGAACATGATTGAAGGAAATAATTGCTCTGATGTATATGGCATGGGAAGAACTATGTGGCAATAACTGGACTATAAGGGCCTTGGCAAGTTGAACTGTACTGACCCAGTAGTAGGATAAGAAATTTGTTTTTGCAACATGTCAGGTGATAATTGTGACATATGACATAAAAAATTTAACAAGTGGCATACCCTACAATTGGAAAGGTCTCTCTAGTCATGAGATAAGTGAAATTGTTTAATTCTTTATCTTGTTCCATCTTTTATAATCTCTTTAATGGAACAAAAGAGGCTTATTATATAGGAACTCTTTATTGCTTAAATTTTTCTTTCTAGTGTTAGGGATAGTTATTTATTGAGAACTGTCATCAGATAATGTACTAGGAATGTACACAAAATGTGTACAGAAACATCTATCAATGATGATGTTGACTAGGGATGTAAAAGAACAAAACATTCTTCTGGCTTATGTTTAATTATGGTAACAGAGTATTATGCCAACATTATGTGTATCAAATAAAGATTGTAACGATTGCAGTCTAGTACAACTATAACTTTTACTGGAAATTATTGCATAACAGAGCTGTGTTGTAACAGAGTGTGTTGTGTATCTATAAAGGATATGTTTATCATGATTCCAATTTACGTATTAGGCAAGGACTTAGGAATAACCTGTGAAAAGGAAAAGAGGAACATGACTGTAGATCAGTAATTGATTACAAGCATTAGAATATTGGACAAATATCATATTTATGGAGATGTTGAACTACATATATGGTTAATTTAAAATGAAATTATGTGTAAAGCATGGCCATATTAGTGGAAATCTTTGTGGAGTATTTATAATTTTGTTATGCAATTGTTTTTCTGTAAATTGACAACTTTCCACATCACACAGAGCCAGTCTCTTATATTGGGATCAATGGAAAATGAATATATTGTATTGTAGAAATCTTTGTAGACATGTCTTTGAAATGTTTTTGAAAGTGCAGTTTTGGGGAAGAACATTTTATTAGTATCATTATGACAAAATCAGATTTACTCATGTACATTTTTTTTTTTTTTTTTTTTTTTTTTTTTACAAGGTGTTAAAGGTGACATAAATAAGTGGGTTGGTAGCATTTAAGTAATAGTTTGTTATTATTGATACAGGTTAAATTTATTATTTTCAGGGGTGGTTATATAATCCATTCAGTCCATTTGGTCCTGTGGTTGAAAAGCCTAGTAAAACGGCTTTTATTACTAAGAGTCCTTACAAAATTTTTTACAACAAGATGAAGGATGAATTGGCAGATCTACCATGGATTTGTGGACACACAACATCTGAGGGTCTTTATCCAGCTGCTGGTATGCATTTATCATTTTTAAACCTATTAGAAACAGATAAGCTGATGCCTAATCATCCTGAAATATTACTTTTTTGTGGAAGAAAAAGTTAGTTTTTATCTTTGCAACAAAGAACATTTTTTGAGAAATATTAGATATTTATATTCACAATGTAAGTACTTGTTGATTTTTTTATATTCATTGTTGCTGTACATGAAAAATCAAAAGTATTTTTTAAATTCAGTTCTAGGCCATTGTGGCCAGTTTCTATCCCAGTGTGAAATGCTAATGTGATTTAGCCTTCTTCTAGTTCAGAATTACACTATGATGTATTTACAAGAACATGTAGAACACATAACAGTTTCTGCCCTCTGCATCTCAGCCGCAACATTAGCTTTTAAATTAGGTCATAACACCACCTGGACAGAAGAGTAAGTACTTTAGTGAAAAGTTCGTTGGAAGCAGTACCGGATTAACCACGTAGCAGGACGTAACAAATGCTATGGGCCTTGTGCCTTCTAGGGGGCCTTGTGCCTCCTAGGGGGCCCCGCACCTAGGCTAGCTGGCGACCTTTTTTTTTAGCTCTACAATTTTTCCCCCAGACGGCAAAATTCAAGGGCCTCTTCTTCACATTTGCTACGGGCCTCGCGCTATCTTAATCCGGCCCTGGTTGGAAGAAGATGTATTTTATCATTTTTTATTCAATTTTTTCAGTCTTAAAATGAACAAATATCTTTAATCAATGAGCTTACAAAAGTAGCAACTGAGGCCTAAATATTTTGAAACAGATTATTTATTTTCTAATCTTATATATTTTTAATTAAATTGCAATGGAGCACACGCTCCAGTCACAATTTTCCTACACACCCATCTTCCCCCTTTCCTGTACCCACCTACATTTACCCTCTGCAAATTTTATCTTTAAATTCCTTGGTAAATTATTAATCATTTCCCTTGGTAATTTATTTCAATCCCCAACGCCCTTACCCAAAAAAGAGAATCTTCCAACCCCTTGTGCCTGAAATAGAGTGCCAGCTTGTGGTCGTAGTCATCTTTTCCCTTCCATGTATTACTTTTCATTCTTACACCAATATCTTTCCATGCCTCATCAACAATATACACCTTGTACTCTCCCATGACCTCTTAACCCTCCTCCTGTTTTGCAATGAATATCTCAGTCCGGCTCTTTTATCATATCTGTTATGGACTGCATTCTGTGATGATTTCCAGAAACAAATCTAGCATCCCTTTTTTGCACCCTCTCCAACTCCTGTATTTGATACTCAAAATGTGGGTCCCAAACTATACTACCAAATTCAAGCAATGGTCTGACCAAAGTTTTGTAACACAATTTCTTTTCTTCTCTCATACATCCCCTCATCACTCTCTCCAACAAGTGCAAAAATTTAAAAACTTTTCCTACTACCTGTCCATTGTGTCCTGCCCAGTTAAGCTTGTTATCAAATGTAATGTTACATTTCAAGTATTCAACAAGCAATTCTTCCCCCACCTTATAATCGAACTCAACTTATAGTTTTTTATTTGTGTATCTAATACGCTGACTCTTCTTTGCATTTATCTTCATTCCATGTTTACTAACCGAACAAGATATCCTGTCAAGATCACCTTGCAACTGTTTACAGTGCTCTACCATTTTAATCCTTTTATATAGCATTATATCATCTGCAAACAATCTAATTTCTGATAGTAAAAAATCAACACAATTATTCTTTAGAATAATAAATAGCAATGGTCTCGATACGCTACCCTGCGGCAATCTCATTTTTACTTCCACTTCTTTTGATACCGCATTTCATACCCTAACTTTCTGTTTTCTACCTTTTAAAAATTCTTCTACTGAGTAAATCACTTTCTCATCCTCTCCAACAGGGGCGTAGCTGCTATGGGGCTAGGCGGTGCAGTGCACCGGGGCCCTTTCGCTCAGGGAGCCTCCAAGCATACCTGATGGTGCCTCCATGCACAGTTTAGAGGGCCCACGGGCCTTCAAGGCAAACTGGCGAACTTTTTTTTTTTTTAACTCTACTGTCGTCTAAGGGGGGCCCCTAAGACACAGGAAGCTCCCTCACTAAGAGGCCCTCAATGATCAGGGGGACCCCTAACCACTGCTCTGGGGGCCCCCAAGCACAACTCAGAGGCCCCCAGCCTCAGCTCAGGGGGCCCCTACTAGCAACACAAAGCAAAAAAAAGGTCACCCATCTGCCCTGAGGGCCCAAAATAATTTTTTGCACCGGGGTCCTTGATAACCTAACTACTACACCCCTGCTCTCCAATAGCTTTTATCTTATTTACCACCATTTTATGGCTAACTCTGTCAAAAGCCTTTGAATGATCTATTGTTACACTATCAATTTGCCCCCCCCCCCCTTGTCCATTTCATTGGAAATATCTTGCATATATCCCACCAACTGAAATTCACGTGAATATTCTTGCTTAAATCCATGTTGCCTACTGGAAAACCATTTACATTCCTCACATATATTTCTGAAGTGGTTGCATATCAATCACTCCATTAATTTAACTACCACTGATGTCAAACTGATTGGCCTATAATTTTCGACTCTATTTGACACCCTTTATGTACCAGCACTACTATCACACTTTTACAGTCCTCTGGTAAGCAGCAAGTATCCAGACTCAATTTAAATAATATTTCAATATAAAATTGTCACAGCTGGCTATCTTTAAGATATCTGTAGTAATATTATCTACACCTGCCTCTTTATGTTTTTTCAGCTTTCTTTTTCTTTCATGATATCCCCAGGATGAATTTCAAATTTTTTGCTCTTTTCATTGTGTTATTAAGTTCATTCTCTGATTTAGACCTTCCTGTTTCTGATTCATTGTCCCTAATGCTCTGAAGAAACCAGTTACTTCAAATCTCTACCTTTTTCAAATCCTCAGAAACTTCTTCTCCATCCTTATGCATAATCATCTCAGCACCCTCCCTTCCCCTCAGTTTTCAAACACAGCCATAGAAGTTTCTATATGCATCAGTTAATAGTCCCCCTGCACTGATAATACTCTTCATAAACCCATCTTTAGTCCCCTTCTTAGCTATTATTAAGTCCTTGTTTAGTTACATATGGAATTATCTTGGGTAACTAGCCGATTTAAGGAAGTATTATTATTACATGATATTTCGGTGATCACATTCACTGTCGCCATCTTCTGGTGAAGTGCCGGATGCTCGGTGGTCGATTGCATGTGATGTTGTTGAGCCACACCATTATTGGTCGACTTTGGAACCCATCGTAGCCGGGGTCCTGTCTTGTCGCAACTTGATTCGTTGCTCCTGTTCACATGGCCTGTAGTAGGTGGGCTGAAAGTCATTGCTCATTAGAAGGAAATGTCAGAAGACAAAGCTTTTACCATAAATTGTTCATCGATCCGCTGTGTCGATCATATCTGTTGCCTGCTTGACTCATATTGAGCCATCCAAGACTCCTGCCATGCTGTGAGTGTTCAGCTCCAAAACGGTTGTAGCTGGGGTCCTGTCTGGTCATAACTTGATTCAATGCCCCTGTTTGCATGGCTTGTAGCAGACAGGCTGAAAGTCATCATTTGTTCGAAGGAAATCTCTCAGAAGACAAAGCATTTGCCATAAACTGCTCAATAATGCAAGAGCTACAATTGCTCGCTCCTGCTACTACTGAACGCTCAATTAATCTGGACATACTGTGTCATGCATATCTCACCAGTGCTGTCAACACTTAGCATTGATGACTGGCATCCAAGCTTCACTCAGTTTGTACTTGTTTGATGAGGTTTGACACAAGATGAATTTCAGTGAGAACTTCAGTTAGAATGCTGTCGCAGAAGCTCCCAGTATGTGCCAGTATTCTGGTGTTTTGAAAATCAAAGCCATGGCCCTGTTCAAGGCTTCTCTTTCTGTCCCGGATGAATGTGTCGAGCATGTTGCAGACATCACTGGTTAACACACCATATCATATGGCCAATGTACCTCTTTCCACATTCACAAGGAATGGAATATACCCCAGGCATCTGCAGAGCAACATGGTTGCAATAGATCTAAACAAAACTTAAATGATATCATTTCAAACAAAAATAACATGGTACTCTGTAAATTTAAACATAAGTAGTGAGCAAACAAGTGAGACAAAAACAGTTAACTTGCTAGGGATTCAAATTGACTATTTCATGATTTGGGAAAATCAGGTGGATCATTGTTGTAAGAAACTAACCCCTATTGTATTTATGGTCAGCTACCTGCAAGAATTATGCACTAGGCATAATCTGATGACAATGTATTCCTTTCTTTTTGAAAGCCAACTGAATATAGTATGTATATCAGCATGGGGAAGTCCCACAAAGAATATATACATATATATTCCTTCTGTCAACAGTCTTTCTACTGGTTTGATGCAATCCTCAAACCCCTCCTATCTTGTGCTAAATTCTTCATCTCCCCATACCCCTAACACCCCATGTCCTGTTACATTTTCTATTCTCTTCCTCTACATTACTTCCCTTCTACTGTTCCCTCCACTAACAAATTAATCAGACCAGCATGTCTCAAAATATGACCTACCAGGTAGTCTTTCTGTAAGCTTCTTCCACGAACTTCTTTCCTCATCCATCATTTGCACAACTCTTTCATTTCGTACTTTGTCTGTCAACTTAATTTTCAGCATTCTTCTGTGGCATCACATTTCAAAAGCTTCAAGTTTCTTTCTTTCTGCACATAGAGTTTTAAAAGTTTTTTCTGACTCCTAAACTAAAAGATTTATCTTTTTCATGAAAGCTTTTTTGCTAGTGCTATTCTGCTTTTAACACCATTCCTGCTTCAGCCATCAGTTGTAATTTTGCTTCCCAAGTAGCAGAATTAACTTACATCTACTATTGCATCTGATCTTATTTTTGTATGTAATCTACTAGTCTGCTACATTTCATCAATTCTGTCTTGCTTTGATTTATATTAAGTCCAAAATCTTCCTTCAGTATTTTGTTCATGCCATTCAATAACTTCACAATCTCCTCAGCCTGTTCTGCTAACAAGACAATGTCACCCAGAAAATCATAACATACTGATTTTTTCTCCTTGAACACTTATGCCACATGAAATTTTTTGTTTTACTTCCTTTATTGTTTATTCTACATACAAGTCGAATCTTAATAGGGATAGACTACAACCTTGTCTCACACCCTTTTTAACCGATGCTTGTCTCTTATGGTTCTCTACTTTTATTATAGCCACTTTATTCTTAAATAGTTTATAAAGTATTCTTCTATCTCGATATTTTAGAGCTGGCTTCTTTAAAATTTTGTACAACTTGTCTCACCTTTCATTATCTAAAGCTTTTTCTAAATCAACAATCAGAGAATAGTATGGTAAATATTAAAAAAAAAAAAAACATACAAAAGAAAAAATAATGGTTTCTTGTAAAAAATATTTTGTAGACTTTTCAACTTTTAGTTTTTGTGTTTTACTTCAACTTTATACATCTTTCATTGACAAGTTTCCATTTATTTCATTGACTTAATTTACTATGTTAAAAGCTTTAAAATTATACATCCTTTATCAGTTCTGGAAAGCTATTTATACATAACAGTTTGACCTATGTGTTTCTTTTTTCTTAATATTTCTATTCAGCCAGCAGGGTGGAAATCTTGCAGTACCTCTAAGGAGGTTGTGGCCCAATTCAAGCTCATAGGCCCTAAACAAGTATCAGTTGTCAAGTACCAGTTGTGTCAGTTTTTCATTGGTTTTCACGTAATCTATGACTGATGTTTGGCCTTTTGTGGACCAAGTATATTTGTGTGAGTCTTTGTGTGGAAATTAGTTTTGACATTTAGCAATGCTTAGGTATTAGTTTTGAATCACTGCCCCTCTATCTGTCCTCTGTTTGAATTTTCCCCCACTATTTTTGTGGCCAACAGTCATTCTGTGAGGCAGTCTCCCACAACAAACGTTGAAAATTTAAAAATAAACCAAAGATTCAATGAATGAAATTTTATTTTATTTATTTATTTTTGCTTATTTACTTTTAGATTTTATTATATTGTTTTGCTCTTTCCACCCACTGGAGATCAATTTTTATATTTAATAATGCTTGGGGATTAGCTTTGAATTACTGCCTCTCTACCTGTCCTATGTTTGAATGTACCCCCAACATTTTCCTGGCCAACAATCTTTAGTCTGCCACAACACTCACCCTCCAAAATATTCTCCTATTGATAACGGATCAGACCCAACATTTTTTATATCATGTGTGTTTTGTCTTTTTTATGTGTTAAAGCCCCACAGTTATCTAAGGTGAGTGTTGATTCATTTCCCTATCCTGATTTATAATTCCAGATCTGATGGAAGAGTAAATTGCTGGTGCTTCCAGAAGTGTTTCAGATTGCAAGAATCGTGATTCTGCCACAGATCATCCCCTTTCCTTCTTTACAGAGTGGGCAAGCCTCTGACCTCCATGTTCTGTGATGTGACATGGGTGTCCACCACATTGTTGCCTACTCGTCCTTCAAACACTTTCCATAGATGCTCACTACAGTAGTATGTTAACAGTCAACCAGCCTCTACATTTCCGAGATCTTTGTTCCCAGGCGACATGCCCACAAACTGCTGGCCCATAATTTAAGAGCATTTCGTGACCTGTGCATAGAAATCTGGTATAGGATACCTCTGGAAGTATACCAAGGACTTGTAGAATCCATGATATGCCGAATCGTTGCTGTATCGTGTTCAAAAGGTGGACCAATATACTAGTAAGTAGGTGGTCATAATATTTTGGCTGATCAGTGTATTGCTACATTTTCTACCTGTCTACCTAACCCATACCTTACATGGAGCTCATTGAAATACACACGAATAACCTCTCCCAAACGCATGTTGCTGATTTACAAGGGACCTTCTTTCCTCACACATTTTTTGGTGTGACAACTTACCAATCACTGAGGTAAAACAAATCAGGCCTTAATGTGTAAACATTTACTAGTCAATACTAATATCACACTTCTCCAGTTCCCTTCACTTTTTTTCAGAATAAATTGTTAAGTAGATTCCTGACAATTTATCTTGAACAGTGATATAATTTACAGTTAAACTTTGTGTTTTCCAATAGCAGCATGTGTAAAAATTGCCACCTTGACATAAAATTCATTGAGATTATTAGTAAGTTTTGTTTTTGATTTTAAAACTCACTTTCTTTAAAATGTTGGAAAAACTTAAGTTAAAATATTCTGCTAAGGACAATGGAAGAAATGACCACTCCACAAAGTGTGGCACTCTAAAATCATAGAACATTAAAAACAAAAGGTGAATTTTAAAATATTAGTCATATATTCTTCATAATATAATGAAGTAGATAGGATAAAAAGCACACAGAGATTGGAAAGGTGTTACACTATACAAAAACACTGTTTTTGTGAAGTGCTTATGCTGTACAATTAGCAGTTATGAAATACTCATTTTTAACTACATAGTTTTTAATTTGAACTCAGCTGTAGAGTCAGAGGCTAGGTTACTTAGTTCCTGCACAGTTCTTAACATATTTTCATAGCAACAATTGATAAGTATACAGCAGAATACAGCAATGAGCTTAGGTATGTGAAGTACTTATTAATAATCATAAGTAAGCACTGTATTTACCTGCAGTGATAAATTGTTTGTTAAATATGGTACAATACATAACATTGTAAATAACTAATACTTAATAGTCATAAACTAAATACAAAACAGAGTTAACTAAATACAACTTAATTTGCTAGTTCACTAAGGCATTATTGAAACATAATGTAACTGTAGTAATTACCTTCATTTTACAGATCAGATCTTAGATTTGTCCTCTGTATTTTCAGATTTAATTCATTTGTTTCTTTTTATTTGCTTTTATTATTTACTATTTTAACTACCCCAAAACAATTTTTTTTGCATGATATAATCAACTTTATTATTGTAAGAATACTGAATAAACAATCTCATGCATTCATTCCTTTCTTTACAGAATTTCTTCCACATAATGAGTTGCTGGCTGAGTTGGATTCAAAATATATGGAAATAGTTCCTCTCATATTGCATTATAATAAGACATTCACTCCCTCAGAAAAGAACAACATAACCAAATTAATAAAGCTACATTATTTTGGAAACAAGACAATTTCAAATAAGACAACTGTTCAAATAACTCAGGTTTGTAATAATCTTATAACATTATATATATGCAGAAGATCTGCAAGATAACCAGTAACCTGGGATTTTAAAATTAATCTTAAGTGAATGTTTACCTCATCTAACAATAATTTTTACATACATGAATTTATTGCTTTCTTTGTGGTGAAGGATGAGACATTTGTAAAGGATGAATGTAAGAAGGATCAATATGACTTGACACATTAGTAAGTCTTAATCTCTCTACTTTTGCTCTTGCGTTTTTGAATTAAAAACTTCTTTAAGCACGATAGGCAATTTTTGGATGGGTAAAATCTTATGAGTTCACATCACTGACATGCTAATGTTAACAGTATATCTGTAGCTAAAAGTATGATGCATTATGTGTATGATATTCATAGTCTTAAGTTTTCACTTCTATCGCCAGTTTCCAATAACTGACATTTTTTTTTTTTTTTAATTGCTTACCCATGTGTTAGGCTTATGCTTTACATTGCAGTGGACTGGCAAATCTTTTTTTCTCTCTCTGCCACTTCCCAAGATGAACATTAATATGTAGATAAAACTCTAAGCATTGTGAGCAGTAGGTTGTATAAATGATACTCCAGCAAGGTATATATACAACATATACATTTATTCACAATATTACATTGTAGTCATTTAATCCTTCCATCTCCTCCCTGAACCCTCTATATGTCCAAGTCAGTTATTCCCATCTTCTAACACCTGAGTGGTTATCCTTCTAGCTGTCATAATGCTCAATAGATCCCAGCTACATTTCCCAAAAGTAGGTTTGTCTCACCTGTCATACTGATGATCATGTTGTAGACTTGTAAGCACCTTAGAATTTGAGTAAATTCTAGTTTGCTTAGCTTAAAGCATGAGGGAGGGAGTAAGCTTTCCAGTAAACATATAATTTTCATTGCCAGTATAGGATATGAGGAAACGTTTCAAGCAGAAGTCGATACAGCAAGCCAATTCAATAAATAGACCATTTTAAAAGCAGTTAAGTCACTCCACATATAATAAAGTGCTAAATAAACATTTTTAATAGTAAAGAATCTTTAAACTAACCTGGAATAAGGTAATCCATTATTATCCAACTTGTGAACAATAGATTTTTGGTTATGTGACTATTCCACTAATTCTTAACGCTTTTCGATGCAGTAAACTAATTTTAAAATAATAATAATTCAAAAGACAGATAAATTCACTAAAATTCCATAGTTTCAGGTCGTGTAAATAGCTTAAATAAAATTTTAAACACGTCATGGAACATACTTTCACTTTTAATATTTTTTACCATATGTTTTCGATAATTTCTCGAACTAAAAAGTAGGTTCCCTAAAAGATCTAAAAATCTAGTATAACATATTAAAACTTTGGAACATTTCATGCAGTAGAACAGATTTTAGATCAATTTGAAAGTTATTTCATCATCTATCACAACTTGGTAATTTCGAAATTAAATTGCGATTAAACCAAGCTACTTTTGTAAATAAAACGACTGTTAAAACATGTAACTAAATTCAATGAAAATTCAGTTAACTCCACTTTTTTGATATAAGCAGCAGAAGGATAATTATTAAACATTAACCGAGTTAACTTCTCAAACATTTCAAACCTAATCTTCACCAACTAATAACTTTGCTATTACACCACCGATAATAATAAAAATTACACCCCTGGAATCAGGAATTTACAGAGAACATGATGGTACTAATTTTATTGTGATAATTTGCAATCCAGCAGGGTTACCTAAAAATTGAATAAATCCAGATAGAAATAGGGGAATCACTACGTAACTTTTGGAATCTTTTTACCAATATGCTGGTTAAACTAAATTCATTTACAAGCAAGCTAATTATTTGAGAATTTTCACTAAACACTTTTTATGTACCTTGAAGACAAGCCTACATGCAGTTAAAGTTTAAAGACCTTCTATAATCACAATCAGTTTTTACTATTTTGAATAAGCATCTGTATACATGTGGTACGCAGATGGGGATATATAGGCAGAAGCCTAGGAGAGGGGGTTGTCTTTACTCCGCGAATGTTGTGTGAAAGTAATCTGCGCTAGGTATAGTGCATGTGTCGGATAAAACAACCGGAAATAGTTGAACTTTGAGTGACCGCATGGCTTGACGTACCACCATGCTAAATTTTCTGATGAGTGACTTCTAATGACTTCGAACTTTTAAATTTTCAAAAAGGGGTTTTGTTCGGTGGTCTCCCTCTTCATAACTTGCAATTTTTGGAAATGTTTGATTTGATATCCTATTTGACTGTAAATGCTTGTAAAACCTGCTGCTTGCTCGGGGTTGTAGCTTACAACTTGTCTTAACTATGATCGTGTCTGGTACCCTTAAGTGATGCTATTTACGGTCGCCAATCCCTCGTAATTACCCCAAGGGATAAAGGTCTGTTCTTAAAACACAACTTCAGACTTCCTGATTAATTCCAGATTATATTTTTTTAAAAGTTCTTACATAAATTCGGTACCAGCGTAGGCCTAAAAGAAAAGCATCAGACTTCTATCCGAAATAAATGATTACAGGTTAAACCATCCTCTCACAGTAAGCAACTTCCTCCTAACCCCTAGATGAAAGTTAAAAGTTCATCTCGAAGGAAGATTGACCCCGCACCAGTATAACGTCACTACTAAAATTTCTACATCTCCGCGACCAACCTCTCTGTTCAATTTCTGCCGAAATACTGCTGTCCGCCTAGGCCAGCGGAGGCTCCTTATATTCATATTGGGCCAGCTGACTCAGCAGACGCTTGATTTGACAAAGGGAAACCTTATTTTTATTCCGATAAGTCTGAAATTTTGATATGTTATGAAGCATATTTTAAATGTCAGTTTTAGTTATGACAAGTTTTCTCCTAGGATTTGTGTATTTCGAGTTAAAGTCGTAAAAGCTTTACTCTGTCACCATCCCTACAATTCGTTAGTCTGTGAAATGATTCTGTTATCAGATTGTTCTATAAAAATTTCCTCAACTTTTGACATATAACACGTCTAGATCCCAAATGTATTTGACGGTGAAAATCGATTTTGACTATAAGTGCAAAGTCAGCTAAAAACTTGTATGTTCATTATCTCCAAATATATGAGTGCTACCGATCTGTAATATATCTCAAACTTTACTAAATTAAATTATCTATCTGATGGTAATATTATTTCCTCATTATCTATTTCCCTTAATGCCAATCCTTTGTTTCCAAAATAATGCTTTGTAGCAGCAATTATTTTCAAACCTTAATTTCCCTTTTACAGCTTATATATTGTCGGAATCTTTACGAAAATCACTCCGTGTGTTCAGTGAAAGCTTCTCTTTAATATAAATGTCTTTTCTATGCCCTCAGATCTGTATGTCTGCAGAAATGTTGAATTGCAGAGTCAGCGAAATCTCTTATTTTGTCTAAAAAACATACTTTCTTTTCACTTACTGATTCTATCTTATAATATGTTGTTTATTATCTTATGCTGAACATTTTGAGCTTTGAATCTTAGCTGTACCTTGAAAATTAGGTGAAAAAAGTTACTTGTGCAATAAATTCCATGAGCTTGCAAGATCACCAATTTCATGATATTTTCTTAATGTAATCTTCTAAAATGCAAGTGTTGGATCTAATTTGAATTGTCATCTCATTTTACACCTCTGAAAATGAATGTGGCCAAAAGGCTTCTAAAAATGTTTAAATTTCTTTATAATATTTTCGAAAACTTACAAAATAGCTCAAACTCTCCTTACTAACATGTTTCCTGATCTCAAATTACTGAAAAATGCTTCTAAAATGATCTGCTATTGGTTTTAAGTTTGTTAAGGACCCTTTGAACTGTTTTTGAAAGTATACTGACATAACTAAGGTTATGTGACATGCTGTTTTTCTAATTGTGATTTGAATAAACTTTACATTTTTCAATAAGTGGACTTTTCAAATGTTTACACTTGAACAGTAACCCTTTTCTAACATTTTGGACAAATAAACTTAGTGGCAGCCGGTAAGCTTTACAGTTAAATATTCCAGGCATGCACATGGTCAATTTAAAATTATTGATGCAGATTTAGAGAACATTTCACTTCAAGTAAATATTCAGTTAAGGTAATAGGCCTATATTTCACCCTCAATATAGCTGCTTTAGTCCTTACAGACTGCTATACTGCTTTCATCGTTGCTGCTCCCGGTGGCCAACTGCCTGCCTTGAAGTCTGCCACAGCCGATCTGCCAAATCAACCTAGATCAAAAGACAAGAGCCAAGAGCGATCCTCTCCCCTTCATGCACATTTGTTTTGTTCCTATATCCCCCACTATTTGCATGTGTTGGGACGGCTTTCCATCCAATCGCTGCCTCCATGATTCTCCCACCATTCTGCTTTTTTCACTGACTAGATGACCTACTCCACTGGTTGTTGCCTCCTACATCATCACTTTCCAATGTCTGCAAGTGTTTATTCTTTCCCTTGCAACTGACCTTGATCCTGGTTTCATTGTATAAAATCAAAACTTTATTCTAATTTACTAAAAACAAAACCTGGGGCCACTACACATGTGCACACCATATAAATACTGTCTTCTACCTATCTTACTCTACTCCCCATCTATGTTGTCTAATTTATCTCTCGTACAGTCAAAGATTTTTATCTTTTCTCCACCTACAATTAATTATATGCGTGAAGTTACGTGTTACATGAATACAACATTTATCATGTGTGTGTGTGTGGTTTCAATCATCATCTTCTTCCACTATCTACTCCTTCGTCCCTGTTCACTGCTTATAGTTCTGCCTTACATCATGGCTGCTGCATGCTGTCTGATTACTGCGCACGCGTCACGCCCATTGAGTCAAGGTCGCCCTGTGATGTGTGTTGAATTTGCCTGCTGTCTTGTGTTAGCACAGTCTGTCTGCTTAGCGATGATGACTGCTGTTTCCCATGACTGCATCTCCCCATTCTGTCATTCACTCCTGTTGACATACTAAGAAAATTGCGATCACACAATGCATAATTTTCTCATACCATATGACATACTCTGACTTCCTAACGAATCTCTCTTTCTTCTCTTTCTTCGTCGGTGCTAACTTCCACTGCTCACTTCGATCTCCTGAAACACTTATTTCAAAGTCTTAATCACAATCGCATTTCCCTACTTTAAACTTGTTTCTTACATTACTTCAGAATGTAATAAGTTTCCCTTAAACAACAGTCTCCTTTTTTTTACACATACAACCTCTAACATTGTCTTTTCTCTTAACAACCAACACTAACATGTTAGATATACACACATGACTTTTTATCAACATTTCCTCTTGTTTGTGTCCAGTAATTGTTCCATACATTGTCTTTATTCGAAATCACATCCTCCAACTTTTTCTCTCGCGAACTGTTTCACTCTTATTGTAACAAGAACACGTTGTAATATTTCACATTATTCACTTCAAGATGTACACATTTATTGCCACATCTGCATTCACTTAACACTAAAATATATCTTACTTTACATCGCTGTTTTCTTACTTCATTTCTCAATCGACTCTTTCTTCTGCTAACATGTGTGTAATATTTGCATCAAAAATGTCTTAACTTCTCCTAACGCTCACTGTATACATAATCAACATTCTTTGCTGTCTTTTCTCGGCTGTTATGTTACCCTATTTATTTTGTATTCAGCAATCTTTTTGCTTCGCTGTGTCATTCCGACATGTGCTCTATAAACTCGCTGTGTCACTTCATTGACCTTAGCCAACTTGCTCCTAGGGTGTACCACTGAACATGCATGCTACACTTGCTGCACTCGTCGCTCCTTCCTATCTTCTGTGGTTACACATTCATTCCTTGCTAATAGAATCGCTTCACTTGGTCCATGACAACTGTTTTTATCTGGTTCTTCGTTCCTTGTAGCACAAGGTTTGGATATTTCGATCGTAACACCATGTACAATCCCTCAAATGGCGACTGTAGATTTTTTGATCTTCCTCATTATAGTTCAAAGTTATCTATTAATACCTAGTCTCTGGGTTTAAACTCTTCTGGGAACTCTATCTTGTCATACCACTGCTTGTTGTTTTCCTTCCTCTCTTGGATAAACTGCTTAGCACTGTCACGTAACGCCTGAATTCATTGTTTCAACACCTGTGCGTAGTTATCATAATTGTAAACATGTTCTTCTGGTCTTCTCTACAAAGCTCCAGGTATATTGGTCTCTTGTCCACAGAATAGCAAATGTGGCGACTATCTTGTCACCGTATGAGGTGTACTATTATAAACAAATGTTGCTTATCTTAGTAAATCATTCCAATTCTCTTGCATTTCATCCACATATGATGTAAATATTCTGGTAATGTCTTATGCTTTCTCTCTAAAGCTCCGTTACTGGTTGGTCTAAAGTGAAGAGTAAATACCCATTTCACCTTCAATATCTCGCATACCTTCTTCAGCAATTCTCCCATGAAGCATTTTCTGTTATCTGCCAAAATCTTCAATGGTATCCGATTGCGCAAAATGATCTCCTCCACGAATGCTCGAATGGCGATTTCCATATCCTGTCTTGCTATAGGTATGACAGTAAGATATTTGCTTAAAGCAGCCTGAAATGTGAGCATATACTTGTTTCCTCATGGTGTCATGTTTAGTGGTCCAACAATATCGATATCATATCTCTCGAATACATGATCCTGTGTGTCAGGGATTTTTAGAGCCATCCTAACCTTTGGTTCCTGTCATTTATTCATTTGACACTGTTACATCTTTTTATGTATTGTGTGATGTTCTTTCACATTCCTGGCCAAGTGATGCGTTGCCTGATTCTCTCAAGTATTCTCCACCTTCCTTGGTGATTACCGAGCTCCAAATTATGCATTTCATACAGAATTTCTTCTTAACTGCGCTCATAAGCTTCATTCTGCTTTCCTCTGCTTTTGTGGCGCGTTTCATTCTGATCGCCTGTTTGCCTTCCCGTGCTCTCTTAAACTTCTTGCTGGGTTTCCTTTACTTCCTTGCCTTATTCCTCCTCTGTCTGACGAATGTGTGATAATGCATCTGCTACATGATTATCTTTTCCTGGTATACTGATATGGTTCCAATCTTAGTCTGAACTTCATTAAACATGAAGATGCATACTTTATCGATCCTGTCCAAACCAATGGTTTATGGTCCGTCTGAATACAGAATTCCTTTCCATACATATAAGCACTGAATTGCTTTACTGACCACCAGATTGATAACATCTCCTTCTCAATTGTGGAATATGATTTTTCTGCTTATGTCAGCGTTCTCGAAGTGTATGCAATTGGTACGTCCCTCCCATCAATCTGCTGACTATGTACTGAACCGACTGCATAATCACTCACATTGCACATAATGTAGAATTTCCCTTAAAAATTTGCGTAATGTAACATTGATGCTTTACATAGTGCTTCTTTCACCTCACAAAATGCTTCTTCTTCCTGCTCTCCCTATTTTTAGTTCTGTTCTTTCTTCAGTAGATTGTGTAGTGGCTTTGCAATCCGACTGAATCCTTCAATGAATCTTCTATAGTATGCTGCAAGCCTTAGAAATCCTAGTAGTTACCTCACTGTTGTGGGTCTGGGATATTCCTTTACTGCTTTGACCTTGCCCGGATCTGGTTTCACTCCTTGGTCTGTCAAAGTATGTCCTAAGTATGCAACCTCTGGTCATAATAATGCTCATTTACATGGTTGTAATCTTAACTTGTGCTCTCTCAGCCTCTCAAATACCACTGCCAAATTCTCCATATGCTCTTCTAGAGTCGAAGGTCGTCATCGCTTTACAAGCCTATAAAACAATCTTCACCATGTGCTGAAACAAAGATGGAGCATCTGTTAACCCCATCGGTAAATGGGTGAAATGAAAATGGCCATCAGGGGTGCTAAAGACAGTCTTCTAGTCTGTCTCTGCCACCTTAATCTGATTATAGCCCTTAGCTAAATCCAACGTCGAAAAGTATTTCGCATTCCTTAAGTGGTCCAATATATCTATTATCAATGGCAGTTGAAATGTAATATTGATTGTCATCTCATTTAACTTCTGATAATTTTTAACAATTTGGTATCTTTTCTGCCCATCTGATCCTCCCTACTTCTTTCGAATTAGTAGAAGAGGTGAATTCCACACGCTTCAGCTTTCCTCTATTATATCTTCCTGTAGCAATCGTTCAATTTCTTTCTGACTCTCGGGTATCGTATACTGGCACTCATTAATTATCTTCCATACTGATTTTGCCTTTATCCGTATTTCATGCCTTATTATATGTGTATATATGGGAGTATATCACCCTCCAAATGGAAGAAGTTATGATATGCTGTACACCTCTCCTTCATAACTTGCTTCTCTGGCTCCACCAAATGCGTTAAGCTCAAACCTTCCACAGTTCTTTTAATTCTCTCTTGCACCTGCACAGTCTCCTTCTTTGCCACAACACACTTTTGTTTCTTCCTTCTGCTCATTATATTTTTCTGCCTTAACCTTCAGATTAGTCACTTCTGTGACATTTAATACTGTCAAAATACATCTTCCCTGTCGCACAGCTACAAGTGCTTCCAGATCTAATACACCTGTTGCCAATTCCTGTTTTGGTATAACAGTTTCTTTAACTCCCTGTATTCCTTCCACTTCTGACTCGACTATTTTCTCTTGTTGCACCCCCACATCAATGCATTGGGTCTTTTCTTGCATGGCTGTCCCCTTAATTTCTTCCTGTCATTGCCTAGCTTTAATTTCTTCCTTATTACTAATTTTAATGGGTTATACTTGTATTCCCACTGCTTTTATTTTATGGCCTTCCATTCCTTCAGATGGTTCCACCCCAATAATCCATCATCGTATCTACTCCTGCAGAAACAATTTGCATCTTATGAAGCATTGTCAGTTCCCAGCCATCCTTCAAAGTAACCATTATTGCTCTTTCGGTGAATAAGGATTTTCCTGTGATTCCTTTAATCTGCACTCCTTACATCATTTCTTTCCTGCAGGCTTCTCCTACACACTCCGAGCTGAGAAGAGATATTTGAGCTCCTGTGTTCAAAAGCATCTTAATTGGACTGAATTTACTTTTTTCGCGCTCTAATTCAGTGTAGTCATTCCAATATCTATTAATGCACTAACTTTTTTCCAACTCCAGTTTTCGAACCTCACCAGACCACATGGCTCCGTTCCGATCTAGTATTCTGTCTCTTCCACTCTCTTCCGTCTTCTGCACACCTGCTCCACCCATTAACATGCATTACAAACTTGCAGATGATACCCCCCCCCCTCCCATCTTCTACATTTATTGTATTTCATTGCCCTACAGGCGCGGCATTGACCCATATGGCTGGACAAATTATTTTTTTCACAAGGTGAAGGATTCTTCAAATTGACATCTCCTCTGCAGTTGCCCAAATGTTCATTCCCATTAATAGAGCTTAGCCTTCTTGGCCCCTTTTCCCACTGACTCATCTCTACAATAGCTTCCTTATGATCCTCTTCAAACCATCTATTCTCTGCATGTTTACCTGCTCATGCAGTGAACTATCTTATGCTTACGCCGTGATTACAAACCTGACAGCACTCTCGCAGTGTGTGCCACTTCACGTGTGACTGGTGCTTTTCCACACTGTTTCGCATTGTGGCCGACACTTCCACATAATTGATAATGTACCACAGTCCTTGCACTCCTAGAATTCCAAGCTTCACTTTTTCCTCTATTTAATTCTGTATGCTGCTTGCGTCTGTTTCCTTTGTGTTGCCATTTCTCTTTGATTGACACAATTACAGTTTCTTCTGCGAGTATGATTTTCACGATTTCCATCAAAGGCAAATGTGTTCCTTGTGTTCTTAGTATGCAATAATCTTCTCATCTACTAAACCATGAGTAAACAAACCATGGCTCATATTGTGAATTATCTGCAATCTTCCTGTTAGCTCACTTCCTTTTAAATCTCTCTTCGTGGCTTCCCGAAATTCATGTACAATTCTATCCAACCTACTAGCTCATTCTGCCACTGTTTCTCCAACCTGCTGCTGACTTGCAAATATACTGATAGCATAATAATCCACTGTGCGTTTAGGTCAGTAATTTTCTACTAATACAGCTCAGACATCTTTCCACTCTTTGACTTTCTCTAACCTGGGCTCTGATGTGTGATTTAACAAACTTCAACAAAATCTCAGTAATAATGCTGAATGCCATATCACAATTATCAAGAAACTCATCTAATGCTCCTTCCTCGCCACAAAAGGTATTAGGAATTAATTTTAAAGCTTCTGCTAACCTCATTCTCGATTTCTCTCCTTTTGCTACACTTTCGCTTTTCACGGAAAAACTTCTTCCTGCACTGTTGGAGTTGAGATAAACAATGAGAGTGGCAATACTAACAAAGTGAAGAGAAGTCAAACATTGTTGACAATGGAGATGTTTATACTGGAGCAGCGATGAGAGTGATGCTAAACGCTGCGAGCATTTTCTTCGCTATTATCATGAATGGCGGTCGAAATATTTAGTCGTCCCTTTTGCGGTACTGTAAGTCCAAAAATCACCAAAACAGAGTCATTCCAGGCAAATTGTAGGGTGAAATGACCACTAAATATAATATATCACATAATTATAAACGTTTTTAATTACTACGATTTCTGTTATTGAAATTCATTTTAATGTGTTTACATTATAAACTTAAGATTAAAGTAAAAAATAAAATATTAATACAGCCAAAGAGAAATGGTACATAATTTACTGAAAAAATATTTTTCTAGTAAAATTAATTTAAATTATAAATATCAAAGTAAATGCATAATATGTTAAAATTCATATGAATTTATTTCGAATTGTAACAATAGTAGATTTTATATATCATAAGATGCAAGTATTTCTGCTTCTTCGTTTGGCCTTCCAATATTTCTTTGTGTCAAATTCTTATAATTTGAAATGCTTGTTTCTTTAAGTTGATGTTCAATACCTTCTTGTCAATAATAACATTATGTAGCAAACAAATTGTCAGCTATGTCTACAGAAGTTTCTATTTTTGTGGCTAAAATTCTCCATACAGAATAAATTATTCCAAATACACATTTGACGGTTCTTCATGTTCTTGAAAACCTAGTATTGAAATATCTGCCTGTGTCTAAATATTGTCCATAAGGCTATAATAAATTATATAAAAATGAGTTATCTCCCTCACCTCAGAATCTGGCAGAGGGATTTTGAATATTCAATCTTCCATCTATTAAAGATACATACAGAGCAGCAGATTGTCGCGTGCCTGGTTATAATTATAAATAACTCAGTTCTTACGCTTTTAACAGATTTACATTTATTGTTCACAACTCCTATTCCTCTAGGAACTACATCGGACTTAGAGTATTCGAAGAATGCACGGTTCTTCAGCAGTAAAATGGTTTCAAAGCAACCGTTCGGTCTTTACGTCGCTAACCTCCAGCTATCTCTTGATTTTCCTATCACCATGGCAACTCACATTTCCTTGCTATAGGAGTAAATATATCGATTTTTGTTTAAATTCATGGCACAAAAATATGGTTTTCTTATGAAATGTTTCTGTTCTGTCACATGCCTCCTCAAGTTCACCATGTCTTTGCTTAAAAGACATTGGTAAACTTAAGAAAATAACCTTGCATCCAGCGATACTCTTTCCTCTGTTCCTAGTAGAATTTTTTACAAAACATTTTACAAAACAGTCTCTTCTTAATACTAACAACATAATGAAATGAACTAAATAAAACATGTATTGTCTTGAAATATCTAATAATGAAAACATACATACATACAGCATTCTAGCTTAACATCACACAAATGCAAGTCCTGTCGCGGTATTGTCTTGAAATATCTAATAATGTAAGCATACATACATACAGCATTCTAGCTTAACATCACATTACCATGACATCAAAGTAAAATGTAACTGACTACATCTTTCCAATTCAAAGCTACACTTTCTGATCTAAGTAGTTTTATTTCTTTTAAACTATTGATCAGGCAATCTTTTTGGGGAAAAATAAAAATTATTAATTATTTTCCCATGAATATAACAATTTCTACTGTCCGTTTCAACCACATTTGTGTACGTTTGTGAAAACAGATTAACTATTTGGAAGTAGTTACTCCATATGGAAAAAGGTACCTGGACCAAAAAAAAATATTTTTTATAGCATTAAACTATTGGACATGCTTCATTTCCTTAAAAGGCTTAAGTGCAGTAACATGATAGTTGCCTTTCAATGTCTTACTACCTGGGACAAATAAGGTATACGAATTAAAATTGGTTCTATTAAAAATCTCATATGGGCCTTCATACAAAAAATAATTTTTTTTTATTTCCTTGTCAACAGCAGAGGATTTAAAGTGTGTTTGTACTAAAACTAACTGACCAACATCATACACCATAGGTTTAAGATTACTTTGTCTTTCTCTTCTCCTTTTTGCATGTTTATGGAGTTCATCTAGTGCGATTTTGAGTTTATCTACATAATTAGATTGGGTCGGTGGAAACCGAATGTATTCATCCACCATTCTAGGTGGTTTCTTAAGGAACATCAACTCATACGGACAAAATGAAGTGGATTCATGTGGGATACTATTTAATACATCTTCAATATTGTTTATTTCCAACGCCCAGCTTTGGTGACTAGTGTTACAATAGGTTCGAAACCATCTGCCTAGTTCTTTCATGACACGTTCTACAATGTTCCCCTGGGGATGGTAAAAAGAGGTTTTTAACATTTCAATATTTAATTGTTTCATGCATTGTGTCCAAACCTTACCTGAAAATTGAGATCCATTGTCTGTAAGCACTTTAAGCTGGTTTACCAATTTTGGGAATGTAATCATTGATGATTTTTGTACAAATGGTTTTGGCTGTGGCTCGTTTAATGGGATAAAGTTTAACGTACTTAGTGAATACATCCAGCAGAACACAAATTTGAGTAACTCCACCCCTTGACATTGGTAAAGGTCCTATAAATATCTATAGATATCATTTCATGTGGTTTATTAGGTATAATACTTTGCATTTCTCCTGCTCTTTACTTATTGTCCGATTTCGTTCTTTGGCACAAAATGCAAGAAGCGATAATATCTCTTATTCTTCTATACATGTTGGGGAAATAGAAACTCTCACATATTATTTTGTAACATTTAGTTACTCCAAAGTGTCCATAACTTAAGTGATGATGAGTGACAAAAATTTCAACCCATTTCTCTGGAATCCATAATTTCCAATCTTCTCTTTCTTCATTGTTTTTCCTAAATAGAATTCCACCTTCTATACAATAATAATTTAATAACTTGGTAGGAGCATCCTTTGTACGCAACTTACTTATTAACTCCTTTATTACAGGGTCTTCATATTGCTCTTGCTTCATGTTTTTTAAACAAGTAGTGACTTCCTTTTCACCCTGGACTCGTCTTAAATAAAGAAGTTTTGGTTGTTGGAGGGAAACACCAGAGTTATGTTTATCCTCCATCCCTATCGGCAATCGGGATAATGCATCTGCAACAATGTTGTTCTTTCCTTTAATGTATCTAATTTCATACTGGAATTCCTGCAATAGGAGTGCCCACCTGGTTAATCGACCATGTACTAATCTGCACTTGCCCAGAAAAGAAAGGGCCTTATGGTCGGTATACACTATAATTTTCCTTCCCAGCAACAAATAGCGGAATTTTTGGAACACCCAAATGATAGCCAGTGCTTCACGTTGTGTAATGCAATAATTACGTTCAGCACTGCTTAATAATCTACTGGCAAAGGCAATGGATTTCTTTTCAACCTGATCATTTAACATAACTTCTTGGAAAATTTCCGCCCCAAGTCCATATTCACAACAATCTGTAGATACACAAATATCCAAGCTCCAATCTGGTGGGTGTAATACCGTGTGTTGCAACAGTTCATTTTTCACTTGCATAAAGTCATCTGTGCACTCCTGAGTCCACTTCCATACAGAATTTTGTTTCTTTAATTTCTCAAAATGTGGGCTATTGAGGATCTGACCCTTCACATAATCCCTATAATAGTTACATAATCCAAGAAAACTCTGTAACTGTTTTTTATTTTGTGGTATTGGGAAATCCCGAATGGCCCGGAGTTTATCTTCACTAGGAGCAATTCCCGTAGGAGTTATTGTGTGTCCCAAGAATTCTAATTTGTCTGTTAAGAATACACATTTTTTTAATTTGACAGTCATTCCTCCTTTATGTAATGCTGATAATACTTGTCTTAATATTTCCCAATGTTCTTCGATGGTATCAGTTGCAATCAGGATATCGTCAACGTAGACATATACTTTCTTCAACAATTCTGGCCCTAAAACGATGTCTAGTGCTCTGATGAAATTGGCAACAGCATTGTTTAATCCAAATGGCAAGACCTTAAAATGGTACGATCTACCTTGATAAAGAAAAGCGGTATATTTCCTAGAATCATTTGCAATCTTTACTTGCCAATACGAAGATGTGAGATCAATGGATGAAAGGAATTTCTTACCATGAAAATGGTGTAGAATTTGCATGAATTGGTGGAGGGTGGTCCCTCTCGGTGACTAATACTTTATTGAGCGCTCTGGCATCCAAAACTAACCGGACTGATTGATCTGCTTTTGTTACAACAACAAGAGGGTTATTAAATGGGCTGTTGGATCTTTCTAATTATTCCCCATTTCAACATTTTGTTAATTTCTTCGTCAACTTGATCTCTTTTAGCCATTGGGACTGGGTAGGGTTTTATAAAGAAAGGTGAAGTGCAATTTATGGTAAAATTACATTCATAGTTGTGAATGAGACCAGGCTTATCAGAAAACACCTCTGCGAATTCTTCCCCAATTCTCATTAAGTCACTTTGATATTTAATGTCGACCTTTTCCACTATTTTTTCCCATTTACTATGGTAGGTTGTACTCTTAATTGTAGCCATAAAGAATTTAACCAACTTCTTATAATAGTTTACTTCAATTCCTCTTCCTACTCCTTCTTCTCGTATGAATACCTTAATTGATTCTGTCGTTGTTTCTCTCCAGATTTGTTTAGTGGTAGTTGTAATCCATTTACCCCCTACTTGAAATTTCACAGATCCATGCCCACAATCTATTATCGCCTTTACAGAATGTAGCCAATCAATGCCAAAAATGCAGTCCGGAGTTAATCCAGGTACTACAAATACTTCTACTTGTAAGCTTTGAATAGTTGCTTCTAATAATGCTTGTAATCTGATTAATTTACTTTTCCCACCAGTGGCTGGTAAGGATGGTATATTTTCCCCTGATGGGTCCAAATCATGGAACAATGATTCCGAAACACATGAAATTTCTGCCCGTGTCCAATAATACTTCAATAATTTGTTCACGAATGAGAACAGCAATAACGGGGATACGCATGAAAGGCCTAGTAGGCAATGGGTCTTCATGTAGGAGGTCTTCTCTGGGGTTATTTTGATAAATACTATCTATTATTGTAAATGTATTAGGTCCTGTGCTCTTATCTGCCTCAGTGCGGACCATCACATCAGCAGATATCAGTTTTTTAGTTGTACATTGTCTATCTGGCTACTAGTACCAGGAGAAGGTGACCTATCAGGCTGAGGAAATGTTTTTGATAGTTCCTATTGTTCCTTGTACCACCTTTTCCCCTGCTAATGAATCGTATATTGGGTTCCTGTCTCCTCGATTGTGCTTGATTTGTACATTCTTGGTAGTCAGACACATATCTTTGAGCATTTCTTTGAAAATTGAATGGTTGTTGTTGTTGCATATTGAATGTATTTTGTGAATGGCGTAGATTTGTCTGGTTCATGTGGCAGTCTTCTGGGTCTCTATCCTGTTGTACAATATCCAACCTATACAATAGTGTTTCAGCATCTTTGACTGTTCTAATGTTGTTGAGTGTGAATTCTGTTCTCACCCACTTGGGCATTCTGCTGACAATGTCTCTGACTATTTCGGTTTCAGTTACAGGAATAGTTAAATGGTAGCTCTTCGAAGCTTCTCGTGCAAAAAATTCTTGTAAAGTCTCTTTATGTGCTTGATACCTGAAACCCATGCTTAAGCTGCGTCTGACATCATATTGTCTGTCTGTAGACCAAAAGTTATGCAAGAAATTGTCCTTGAGCTCGTCATATGTAGAACAGGCTATGATTTGTTTTTCTCCCCATGCTTTTGCTGTTCCCCTAAGGTGTTGATAAACACAATTTATTTTTTCCCTATCATTCATGCAGTTAAAGGAGGAGTATATCTCAAAACTGTTAATGAAACTAACTGGATGTACTTCACTAGTACCATTAAAAGTTGATACATAAAATCTTTCTGGAGCTGCTAAAATTATTTTTTCTTGTGAAATGGAAATATTATGGTTTTGAATTGAATCAAGCTTATTCTTTATCTCTTGTACTGCAGTGCCTTGGGTATGTGTAATCTGTTTTTCAAAGGTGTTTTGTAACTCCAAAATCTTTGCATTTTGACTCTCTTTTAATTTCAAAATCTGTGCATTTTGACTATCTATTTTTGAAGTTTGATCCTTTATCTGTGCATCGAAACTATCCATTTTTGAAATCAATAGGACAAGGAGCTCATCTGTGGAAGGTTTGGTGGTGTGTGTGCTGGTACAGGGTGTTTGTTCAAGCCTTTCATTTGGCTGAGATTGATTAGAAAATCCCAGAAAATCTTCTCCAGGAGTGGATGTAGAAAATTGAGTCATGTTCAAAGAATTCCTATCCGGACTATTCAGCATAACGCTGTTGGTGGGAAGGTTTACATCTGACATTGTGTTAGTAGGAAGATTGGATTCTGCATGTGAGATAACCTCTTCTACCGGCGATAATTCATCAGTTAATCCTCTCTCCATGTCGAAGAACCAGAGATACAACGAGATTAATATTTAGGAACTGAGAAAAGTTCCCGCGACTTAACAAATAATAATCCTCGTAATTACGACAACAAAATAGTCAGTAAAATACAAGGTTAGTAGGAGAACGCCACACCTTTTGATCAATACTGCTCTGTGAATAAGGCAAGCGAGGGTTCAGTATAATTAAAACATACCAAACAAACAGGAAAGGAAATGATTCAAAAATTTCTGGGCAACTCCAAAGTTCCTTTGTTCAAATGGAATTTTCCGATTTCAAAAGTTCGTAACCATGAAATTAACTACAAAGCTTCTTTTTGGAAGTGAGGTTACTGTCATTTACATTAGGACGCTCCCCTGGTAACTCCTTATGAACATATACTTAACTTAAATTAAAGATTCGTAAACAAATCTTGCCGACCACAGACAGATGTTTACTCCAACGACTGTAGCTTTGTCGTGTCTTCGTCGTAACTGTTAAATGCTTTTCCTTTCGTAGCCAAGTTGCTTTCATGGTTGCTTTGGTGAATACACTTTTTTCACTGCCGAGTCATCTACACGTCGCCATGTCGCGCGCCTGGTTATAATTATAAATAACTCAGTTCTTACGCTTTTAACAGATTTACATTTATTGTTCACAACTCCTATTCCTCTAGGAACTACATCGGACTTAGAGTATTCGAAGAAAGCACGGTTCTTCAGCAGTGAAATGGTTTCAAAGCAACCGTTCGGTCTTTACGTCGCTAACCTCCAGCTATCTCTTGATTTTCCTATCGCCATGGCAACTTACATTTCCTTGCTATAGGAGTAAATATATCGATTTTTGTTTAAATTCATGGCACAAAAATATGGTTTTCTTATGAAATGTTTCTGTTCTGTCACATGCCTCCTCAAGTTCACCATGTCTTTGCTTAAAAGACATTGGTAAACTTAAGAAAATAACCATCATTCTGTTTACCATAACCTCCAGCTTCAATTTTTATAAATTTATGGTTAGTATTGACCAGTCCTTGCAGAACAATAGGAAAAATTCTCGTATTTATAGAACATCAAGCCACAGTGTACATGACAAGTAACTCTGCCATGTTTTCTGTCAATAGCATCCATGGAATTCGGAAAATTACAAATATTGTAATAATCTGCAGATTTTTTCTATGAAATCCTGTTCCTCTGGAATTATCATAAGCATTTGTTGAAATATTTCCCATAATTATTTCTCTTACAATTTTTAATACTGTTACAATGCAACTACCATACGAAAGGAATAAGCTAGATTTCAACATGTCTGGCTGGTTGACAATTTCCTGCAATATAAAACATGATTCTATGCTACTATCGAAGCTCCAATATAAACACTACATGAAGAAAGAAATTAAGTGCCGCTCTTGTCGCTGCATTTATCGCCGCTCTCAGTGTTTATTGCAGCTCCAACATAAACACACCTTGCAAAGCTTGCTTACTCTTGCACTGAGTTATTAAAGTGCTGACCAGCGACCTTTTGCTGCTGTTCCTGATCCTGTAACTGTTGCACCATGTTGTGCTGAATCCGCTCGCCGATACTGCTTACTGCTGTGTTGCCTGCTTCACTGAATTCCGTAACACTGTTGTACTGAGATGTATTTTCCATCTTACAATTCTTCTCACTTTATTTCTCCATTAATCTCATTAGTTGCAACTCACTGGAGTATTTTCTACTCTCACACCAACACTTTCTCGTATTGGCTGATGCCACACCTTGACACCATGAAATTTTACCTACTGTGGGGGACTGGCGAATCTTTCTTTTTCTTGCTCTGCTTGCCACGAAATCTGCCTTAACCAATCTGCTAAATCAACCTAGATCAAAAGACAAGAGGTCAGAGCAACCCTCTCCTTTCCATGCACGTTGGTTTTGTTCCTATTTCCCCCACTATTTGCATGTGGGGGGGCAGCTTTCCATCCAATCGCTGTCTCCATCATACTACCATCCTTTGCCAAATGACGTCGTTGTTCTGCTGACAAGATGATCTACTCTGCTGATTGTTGCCTCCTACATCATCACATTCCGATGTCTTTCAAGTGTTTATTCTTTCAGTTGCAACTGACTCAGCTCCTGGTTTTGTTGTAATCACAAATAATTTACTAAAACAAACTGGGGGGCACTACATTGTGGGGTTTGTGCAAAACAGCTTACACTGAACTGTGACGATTAGTGTGGCCTTAGGATATTCTGTCTCTCAGTCTCAAACCAACTGATAACCTCAGTAGGTGAAGGTAGGATATAAATAATGTTCATTGTATACCTTCAAGTAAAATTCAAACTATTTATTCTTCAAAATAATTACATCACTCAGTGACCAATCAACAGCATCGAAATCTTCTCCAAAAATTAACAGTTGCAGGTATTAACTTTGAGTCAAGCTGAAAACACCTCCCGAGATCCCCTAACTTTATAAAGTTCAGTTACATCGCGAGTTGAACACTACTGCAGTATCTGTTGAAATAATTTAAGATGGCTGCTCTGATCTATTGCTTCCAGCCATGCAAGCTGTCTTTCCACCGAGTATCACACCAAACCAGCAGTGCTCCTGCCACAATTTCACCGTTCAAGTGCTTTCAAACAACTGCCCCATCCACCGTTTTCCAATGCTAAATTTATAGCAGCTTGGTTCCAATCAGGTATACTGCGAAAGTATCCGGGAAATTGTGAAAAATCCTAATTTATTTTTCTCGAATTGTCTTAAAATTTTTTGGGAGGTAGCCCATTGCCTAATCCTTAAAATCAATGCTTATGAATTTTTCCCCAGCTTCAGTAGTTTGTCAGTAAAAAATTATTGAAGTGGTGAAACCTAAAATTATCTCTCACCTTTAGAGTATTTGAGCTATGGTGCTAAATCTTGTTTTAAAGTAATCTACATCTCCTCCCTGATCTTTTGGTGTATAATATTACTTATTTACAATTTTTCATCTTATTTAATCAAAAACTTAAAATTCCCACTAAATTTTCATTAATTTATGCTTCAAATCAATTGAAATTTTAATATTATTGGCATCTCTTCACCCTAAATACTACTCTTAATTAGTCTAGAAGTATCCCTCCAGGCCTAAAACCGATATATGTTTTTTACATCCAATTCTTTTTTTCTTGCTGTCATCAGTTTTTGACTGACTTGATGCAACCCTCCATCCTTTCCTATCTTGTGCTAACTTCTTCATCTCCACATATCGCTTACATCCCACATTCTCAATTATCTGCTTCATAGATTCTAATCTTTGTCTTCCTCTACAGTTATTACCTCTGACTGTTCACTCCACCAGCAAATTAACCAATCCAGCATGTCTCAAAATATGACCTACCAGCCTGTCTCTTCTTTACATCCCAACAGTTTCATAATCCACAATCTGTCCCCCAAAGATTCTCAATCCTGATGCTTTATCATTTACTGACAATTAAATTCCAGGACATATTCAACTTAAGTATTGTAAGAATACTGAATATACAGTGTCATGCATTTAATCCCATAATGAAGGTCCCATACTATCTGACCATACTCAAACATCAATACAGTCAGTATTTGTAGCCCAATACTCTCACTTCACTGGTAAAACCCCTTATTATCCACTCCAGTAAATGTGGAATATTGAAACTTCTTGCTACCATCTGCTAAATTTATCCTAATCAAGTTCATTCACAAAAAATGCACCAAATCAATTTCACTTCAGGTCTTCAACCAGCAATTCCTCCTTCATTATTAATTTAAAATTTTCAATTTTCCATTAGCAAGCTGACTCTTTTTGACAATTATCTTCATTAACATACCCACCTAAATATTCCCTCCAGATCCCCCTGTACTTTCATACAATGCTCTTCATATTGCATAATATTACATCTGTAAATCATAAACACAATTGTCAATCAATCATTAGCTAACGGTGACAATGAAAGAGCCATTATGCAATAAAAATAAGGAAGGATGGAAAACCCATCAGTTTAAAAAATTATTAATGTATGTAGGATTGAGCCACTTTGCAAGGAGACTTGTGCACATACCTCCTTATCAAATGGCTCAATTTTATTTACACGAATAAGGTTTTCAAATGAAAACATTGTAAAGTGTGATCATGTTTTTATGTTTTTTTTACCACTGCTGCATTTATCTGCGGTAGTTGACAGGCTATTTTTCCTATCATTCGTTATTTTCATTTAATTATTAGAGTAATGAGTATCAATGATATCAATTCAATGTGCCACTCCTGTTTTCACTTCCATCTCTTTTGATATTGTATTTCATAATCTTTGGTGCCTACAATTGACCTATACATAAACTCAAATCTAAACGAGTCAGGAAGTTTTGTATACAACACATGTATCATGGTGCCCCACTTTGTAGTTTTCTTACTTATTTAATATCTGAAGTATCTCTTTTAAATATTTTAGTCTGTTCAATTCTACTTACGTGGTAAAGCTCCTTCCCTGATTTACAGCATTTCATCACTGTACAATAGTCACTAATAGTTCCATTAAATCAGTTACTTAATACAGCTGTATTTTCTCAAATGTTCAGTAACATCTTCTCTGCTCTGTCTGAATACCAGTTTTCCAACATTGCCATAGTAATTCTTTGATGCATCATTCAGCAGTCCCCCTGCACCCATAATATTTATCTTAAACTAATATGTAGTGCCCCTCTTTGCTGCTATTAATTCCCTGTTAGTTGTTCCAAGCGTTAGTTGCTCTCTTTTAACTCTGGTGTGTTATTTCCTTACCAACCTCTTTAGCCTCCTTAGCTGTAGGTTTTGTACATTTATTTATTTTCCGTTTTTGAATAGACATCTCTTCCCCTCATTCTTAAAACCTCCTCAGGTTCTCCCCACTCCACTGTATTTGTACTTCCCTTCTGTAAACAGAACATTCCCCTTAACCAGTCTTAATGTAAAATTAGGTTTGAAAAACTGGAAACCTATGTTTAACTGATCCTGCACCTCTTCCATGGCTACTACCCATAATTTATTTCTACACATCTGTTTCTGAAAGCCTCTTGCACCTTACCAACTCCTACACTTACAGGATGCTCTTCCTCTCTACTCTCCATTAACTCCGGTAGAAGGTGAGATCTATTTCTTTCAACAATTTCTGAAGAGTCTTGCTTTAAAATTCTAGTTACCTTACTTCTCCTAAGACTTGTTACCAGTTCCTAACCATCCTTTCTCTCTCCCCACTGAACCCACCATCTTTCCATTCATCTCTATTGGCTTAGTAGAAAGGGCCCTAATCATTTCACCTATCTCTCTGATCACTCCACCCAACTCTTATCATTAAATTCTGCTCTGAAATCCTTAAAACAAAATGGCAATACCACGGAAAAGCATAATTTACTTTTCATTTTTCCTCTCCACTATATTTACATTGTTGAAAACACTTTTTAATATACCAATTTTAGAATGGGTAAAATTGTTGTAATTGTTTGAAGCGGCAGTCGTTGGCAGGTGGCCATCGCTCCAATTAAAGAATTTAGTGCAGATACAGGCAGTAATGTGATATATGTTCTGAAACTCCTATAGAACCTTGAGATTGGGATAGGCTGACACTATGCCAGTCTGAAAATGGAACCGGTAACTGCAGTAGCCAGCCCAGCCGCTCTTCACTGTCCTCAACACCCAACTAGCAATTGTAAGTGTTAGACAATCCATTGAGAAACCTTTGTCCTATGGACTTATGCTGACAGGGAGCTGCTAATGCTATATTAAAGGGACTCTGTTCATAATAAATTAGTTCAGCAGTGAAGGTTTGTTCATTTATAAGTTCTCCCCTCTCCATGGCAAGTAACTTGAATATAGAGGGTTAGTCTACTGATTGTGCAGGTGATCTATCCAGAGTGGAGCAGAGCCAGCAGACCGGCTGCAAGAAGAATCATCCACAGAGTAAGTCTGCCTTCTAGTTACCCATTTGGACTATTATCACTCGTCCTTCCTGACAGACAGCTAGTACCAAGTTAGCTGTTACAACTTCTTATCCTCACTCCAATTTAAACACTTTGACACAAATCTATCCAGCCTTTTTACTATGTTCATATAAATTCATTTGATAGGTAAAGTCATTATACACCTTTCCAGCAAAATACATGTAACCAGACTACTATTTTTTTAAAAAATCATGTAAACCTTATGTGTGCCCTGTCAATCTGTAGAGTTAATTATTGAAATTATTTCCTATGATTTCCTTCTGCAGATGATTGGTGATAAATTATTTGTGGTACCAGCCAGAGAATCATCAAAACTTCAAGCAGAGATGAACAAATCACCAGTTTATATGTACGAATTTAATTTCAGAGGAACATACAGTTTATCTGACATAATTTCAAACACTTGCAATAATTACGGTGAGTATACATTTGAATAATACTATCAAATTTTTTGTGGGGGGGGGGGGGAGGGGGGTTTCAGAAAACAGTTAACACTTCCTTTATTTTTTAATTTGATCAAGAATAAATTTTCTACACAATTAATAATTTACTCATGTACAAAAAAGGCATTAAAATTTCTCATTTGAGAGAGAATGTCAGGTATCTTTTAAATTTTGTAACTGCATGACAAAATTTTATTCTTAGAACCACGAGTTAGATTGGATAATATTGTATTTTATTTCATTTTTATAATTAGTTTCTATGATGATTCAAGATGGGAATCAGATTTTTATAGCTTTCAAGATAGTATTTTCTATTACTTTAGTTTTTGGCATTTGCCTGAAGTGGAAGTTCATTTTTAAATTATTTATTTTCGGCTTAAATAGTATGATAACTAAAGTTAATGTTTACTTCAAGATCTGACAATTTGTAAAATTTCAGAGTGATTGAATTATTTTTAAAGTCAAGGTCAAATTTTATGTCGAAGCTTTTTCTGACATGTGATTTGATATCTGATCAGCCTCCCAGGATCTATCCATGTGAATGAGGAAAAGAATCCGTTCCCACAGTTCGTGAGAGAACAGTCACCAGGAATCTTTGAGAAGCAGGGAGCGCAGGTGACATATATGAGTACGTTCAGTTAGTCGGCCTCAGTCTGCCAGGAACCGCGAACGTGATAACATGTAGCTCAGTCGTACAGAGGCAGTTGACGTGACAACATGTTACCTCAGTTGGCTAGGAACAGTGCGAGCGACAAGATGTTGTCTCTAGCAGTTAGCTTTGAAAACCTTAGGCTTGCTAACATGCAGCGTAGATCAATCAGTTTTATTATAATGTGGAGTTGAAATTAGTATTTCGCCAAGTGGGGCCTCGAGATTGTTTAAGTTCGGCATTAAACAAACATTGGAACAATGGGAGTGTGTGATTCTCTTTTATGTAATTTCCACAACTAAAAGTTTGAACTTTGAAGTATGAGGTGTGGTCTGGCTTGAAGAGTTAATCGAACCTGCAAAAACATTTCTTTGGAAAAATTGTCTGATTGCCTGTGCAGTTTTCTGACTTTGTACAATTTTTAAGAATATAGTTATCTAACAAGAATGGACTATTGAAAATCATTTGAACTTATACCTTTCCATAGCTTTTGGTTAAATAAGCTGGACTACTGAAAATCATTTGAACTTATACCTTTCCATAGCTTTTGGTTAAATAAGCTATGTGGTGGCCAGGTCATGATATTTAAGTCAGAACTGTAACATCCTAGGCTACGCATGGTCAGAGCTAAGATTCAAGCTTTATGTCGAACTTCACCATAAGCTTCTCTCTTACAAGAAGCATCTCAACTGCAGTTTGAGTAATCTACCAACAAGTCAATTTTGGTTCCAGATACCCCATGATATAAGGAGACAAATTGTATTACTGAAAGAATACTGTGGGATTCAAATGACTTTTTCTCCACATTACATACCTAAATTAAGATGTACACCAGCTAATAATTTATTACATTAACAAGTTCCATTGACTAATGACTTGCAATATCACATTATATCTGAAGGCCATGTGGGCTCCAAGCCAGGAGGCTGGATAACACTCCTTTTTAGTAGAAGCTGGTCCTACATTAGCATTAATCACCATATTGATAGGCAAAGCCAATATTAAGACCTTCTACCATACACCAAGGAAGAAGGGTGGTGGAAATTATAGAATAGGCCTCAGACAGTCTGTTATTGATTCAACCCTTCACAAAATTCTGCTGGGCATATTGTACTCTCCATTTTTAGCATAGTACAGAACAAACAAGATTTATTCAACTGAAATAAATGTTGCAGTCTGCAATTCAATGAACAGTGTATAAAAGAGACACAGTAGTCCTGGCAAGAGATTAATGAAACTGTGTTACAGTAAACCGTGGTGTTGAAAAGGGCATTGGAAATTGTAACAAGGGATACCAAATAAAAATGGTTGGAATCCAGGGAGATGACAGAACCATCATGATGGTTTACAGATGCATTCAGATCATCAGACAACATCCCTCTGCTGTATCTATCCCTACACTGTCACCCACTTTCTTTGCAGTTTGTCCCATCTTGTTTCTGGCCTCACTATTAAAGCACCAACAGCTGTTCTGTACCCAGGGCCGGCGTTAGGGAGGGGTAAGCGGGTCAAAAGTACCAGGGCCCACCGGCTGATGGGGGCCCCCATCACCGACTGTAGGGGCCCTCAGGCCATGAAGCCAAGAATCCGCCCATTGTCGGCCGGCCAGTTTGTAGAGCTAAAAAAAAAGGTCACCCATTTTACCCCGGGCCCGAAATTTCCAGCGCCGGCCCTGTCTGTACCACATGTGGCTTAAGTCACTAACAACCATGTTGATATCCACAATAATATTTTTTACAGAATTAATTATCTAAGACTGGTATGACCTTGAAGATCCTGCTCCTCATCAGATGGGTCAGAACAACATTACCTTGAGAAACGGTTTTGCACCCTTTTAGCAGTTGTTTCACACTTATAAAGTCTAAGCTCCATGGTACCTTATCAATGCATGCTGATTGGAGTATATCAGACAGGAGAGGGTGAAATGTAACGATCAACGGGTTTACATTTTGAGTAATTTTGGATATTTCATTGTAGTATCTTTTAAAATGTGTTTAATATGACTATTTCTTCGCAGAAGCATGTGTAGTTTTTAATTGCTAATGTAATTACTATTTAAAAAATCCTTGAGTAATTTCTTCAACTATTTTTTGCCATTCTTGGTTAGTTAAAGTTAAAAGTCTGTTTACATTCACTCGGCACTTTTCTTCTAGCAGTAATGTTGTGAATATAAAGCTTTTTCTTTATGTATTAGAGGTTATAAAAGTTGTTGTATAGCTAGTGATTTGGTGATAGATTCTTATGTAACTCGACGAGAAAAATCAAAAGTAAGGAATAACGTTTTTTGATGTCTCGCTTAGTTCTTGAGATATACTGTCTCAAAGGTGAGCTGGTTAGGTTGAAATGCGGCCTGGTTCAGAAGAAAAATTTCTCCAAAGTCAAATTTAATGATGGATTCTTCTGTAACTCAAAGAGACAGGTCGAAAGTAAAGAATTTTTTTATATCTTGCTTATTTAACGAGATACCATATCTCCAAATTAAGGTAGGTTGAATGCAACCTGGACAAGAAAAAAAATCGCCAAAGCCACAAGGAACTACATGCTGGACATGCACAATAGGTGTTTTATTATTTCCCTAGCGGTTGTGATTAGATTGAAAATGGCCTGGGCCAGAAGAAAATCATCACCAAAGACAACAAACTATACCTATAACTGATTTTTCACTTTCGATATTTCGAGAACTAAGCGAGATATCAAAAAGTTTTATTCTTTACTTCAGTTTGTTTCATTGAGTTACATAAAAATTCATCATAAAATTGTGGCGCCAAGATTATGATAGTGCTGCCTGTGATAGATCATGTAATTTTCCAATTCATTTTACAACTGTACTAATAAAAAATTTCCGCGTATTTACAACGGACGGCGTTTAAACGTCTGATGCTGTAATTTATTTTATCAATAAAAATTTTAAGTTTTCCACTTAAGAACACATTGAGGTACATAACTTATTAAATATAATAAAATATTAAGTCAAAACATACATCAAAGTAGACTTCACAAAAATATATTGAAGACTTTGTAGGCAAATATGCTAAGTCGCGTCTTGCAAGCTTTAGCCACTTTTTCGGCATATTTTCCATGTGTGGAAATAAAAAAACAATTTGCTTGGTGTCTTAAATGCTGCGTTTACACACTGAGGCACTACATGCACTTGTAAACTGTAGAAATCATTTTATCCATGAAATAAGCAAACCACCCATATGTTTACACCAGCACGAGCTGAGATGTGACGTCACAACAGATGCCATGACAGCTGCGAGCGTTTTGGTGCCAATTTATGTGTTATAGTAGACGCTCAGCTACAATACTGACTACTTTACCCAAAATTAGTCAAGTACCCCATTAACTGGACTGATCTCCTTGAGACAATAATTGCAAGGCAAAGGAAAAAATTGGAACGGCACAAACACCAGCACGAGCTGAGATGTAATGTCACAACAGATACCATGACAGTTGCGAGTGTTTTGGTGCCAATTTATGTGTTATAGTAGATGCTCAGATACAATACTGACTTCTTTTCCAAAATTAGTCAAGTACCCCATTAACTGGACTGATCTCCTTGAGACAATAATTGCAAGGCAAAGGAAAAAATTGGAATGGCACAAACACTGTGTCATTAAATATTTGATGATGGCTCCAAAGATTTCAAGAAACAGTCATAGAACTAGACATGTATAGCACAGATATGCAGAAAGGTAATGTGAAACTTTAAAAAAAAAAAATAATAATGGAAACTTTAAGCCTAACTATTTCATTCTCTGTGGAAAGGGAATATATTCCAAAAGTAGAAGTGTTTGCTATAACCTCCAGAAATATACATTTTTTTTTGCAGAAATTGGACATGTCCTAGACATGTTTCCTTTCTGCAGGTGAAGCACGAAGGTTTGTAAAAAGGAAATGTTTCTGGTGCTTTATCAGATTTTGAGGTAAAGTAACAGTTCTACTGGAATTATTTTAAACATAACTCTCCTCTGTGGTTTAACAGACCATAAAAGGATACTTGCAGTATTTGTGAAGAACTGAAGTTTAAGTGCAGCACTGCTTTTTTCTGTAATGGGTCTAAATGGTTGCTGCTACAGAACTGTTGATTCAGAAGCTGTAATTCTATCGTGCATTAAAAGATCTTATTGCAAGATGCTAACATGAGCGATGCTTGTACTGGTTTTTGATTCCATAGTACTGTTTTCTTTGCTACATATTCCCAGACAAGACATATATGCTGGCAGTTAAGTGTGAATATGTTTCACATATATAACTTGTGAATGCACAATATGAAATGTTGTGCATATTACGAAGAAATTAAAAAAAAAAAATCACCAGATGAATTGTGTAATTCCCTGAAACTCCACATTGTCAAGCATATTAGAACTTCACTTGCCTGATGATAAATGTCTTGGACAGAAAAAAAGATACCATAATGAGATTACTGATGGTTGTATTTTAAATTGGCCAATTCAGGGTAATAGAGCACTACTTTCTGCAGAATGGACACACATTTATTCCCTGTGACAGGGACTTTGGCCTTATTAAGAGTACTTTTTTAAGGCAGATAGAATTTACACAGTTCAGCAATACTGTGAACTCGTACAATGATCATCTATCAAGAAGCGCAAGTTACACATTTTACAAATTAATCGAGACAGTATTATCAGCTTAAAACATCATGGCCGTGTTTATTTTGAAGACGTGTTACTTAGATTATTTAATAGATAATGATGTTCAAAGGCAGAATAAGTTATTATTTGATGTTTCCAAGCACTTGATAAACTTCTGATTTAATTAGTGGCCTAGAAAGCCATATTTTCAATATCATGAATAGGAGTACTGCATGCAGAGAGACTGAAGTGCCAATAGTGAGAGTTTATTCTGGAAAACTTCCACTCCTGAATCAGAAGATCTAAAGAAATTTTAATGATGTATTCCAGACAGTGCCAATAGTGAGAGTTTATTCTGGAAAACTTCCACTCCTGAAACAGAAGAGAGAATATCTAAAGAAATTTTAATAATATATTTCAGTAGTAGTAGTAGTATTTTATTTATAAACGTTTCTCGGGAAACAAGCCGAGTTATATTGTTATTAAAGCACAATATTTCGGCGACTTTAATCTCCGTCACCATCTTCAGGTGCAGTTGCAAGTCTTGAAGTCTGCCTTGAAGTCAACCTTGAGCGTGTTGTTTGTAAACTGGTGAGGGAGAGGATTCAATACACCAGGCATGAGTTAGACTCTGTTTCTCAGTCTCTTTTTGATTGCCACATGTTTTTGTCTAACTATCTGCACCGTGACGCCTAGGAGTGGGTAGACAGCTGTACCGTCGCTGAAAGCCACAGAGTTCAACGCCGTGCGACAGCACGGCAACGCGGGAAATTTGTCCGACTTACCCGCAAAGTTAATGCCTCTTCTGCACCTGATAGAAGGACAGTAATTAATCTGAGTGGTGGTGAATTAGACGCTGCCACCTTTTCAGTTCTATCTAAAGGGCTAAATTTTGCGCCAGTACCCAAGACCATTCCATACAGGGAAATTCTCACTGGCGTCGAGCTAGCCGTTCGTGGTTTGCCTGTGAGCGCTGCTGAAGAGATAAGGCGAGAAACCAGCCGAATATTAAGCAAGGCCAAACCGCCTCAGCCCAACACCACAGCTGCTGAGCGTAAAGCACTTTGGTCATTGCGTCACAACCAAGATATTATCGTCCTACCAGCAGACAAGGGGAACGCTTCGGTGGTTCTTACGATGACAGATTATCAACGAAAAGTAGAAGAACTTTTGGTGGACGCGTCTTACCGACAAGTGTCGAAAGATCCGACCAATGCGGTGGCGAAGAAAACAACAGCTCTGCTGAAATGTTCTGGGCTACCAGAAGACACTATTAAACAGTTACAACCCCGCGCAGCTGTTCCTCCCAGACTTTATGGATTACCAAAAATCCATAAACAAGGAACACCATTACGGCCAATAGTTTGTACTATTGGATCGGCTACTTATAATCTGGCTCGATACTTGACCGGGCTATTATCGCCAATTGTGGGAAAATGTGTTCACCATGTAAAAAACTCGGTGGAATTTATTAATACTGTTAAAGAACTTCACCTACGTCAACAGGATTTGATGGTGAGCTTCGATGTGGTTTCCCTCTTCACCAGGGTTCCTCTGGCTGATACGATGGCTCTACTACAACAGCACTTCGAGCCCAGGTTAGTTGAGCTGTTCCGCCACACATTACAATCACCGTACTTCTTGTATGACGGGCACTACTATGAACAGGTCGAGGGAGTTGCAATGGGCAGTCCCCTGTCACCTGTTATAGCTGATTTCTTTATGGAACATTTTGAGGAGAAAGCGTTGGAAAGTGCCCCCATGAAGCCCAGTGCCTTCTTTAGGTATGTGGATGACACATTTGTTGTTTGGCCTCATGGCAGAGACAATCTAGATAAGTTTCTCCTTCACTTGAACAGTGTCAACAAAAACATCCAATTCACGATGGAGGTTGAAAAGGAAGGCCGCTTGCCCTTTTTGGACATTCTGATTATAAAGAAATCTGATGGAACTTTGGGACACACGGTGTATAGGAAGCCAACGCATACAGACCTTTACCTAAACGCGCACAGTTATCATCACCCTGCACAGCGCAATACAGTACTAACTACTCTTGTCCACAGAGCGCGGGCAATATGTGATAAAGACAACCTTCCTAGTGAGTTAAAACATCTCCGTGATACCTTCAGAAAGAATGGATACAATGAACATCAGATACGGTTGGCATTTCGGGAAATGAAACGTAGGCCTAATAAACACGATAATGGTCCACACGATAAATTAGCCTTCTTGCCGTACTCTGGCGCCACAACATCTAGGGTCGGAAGAGTCCTGGCAAGAAATGGCATTAAGAGCATTTTTCTACCACCACCAAAATTGAGAAACATTTTGCGCTCTCCAAAAGATGACCTTGCCCTGCGTACACCCGGAGTTTACTGCATCCCGTGTGAATGTGGAAAGAAATACATCGGTCAGACCATACGGTGCGTACAACAACGTTGTTTGGAACACGCCCGTCATGTTCGCCTGGGGCAAAAAGACAAATCAGCAGTGGCGGAACATAGTTTAACAGAAGGACATGGTTTTGATTTCGAAGTGACTAAGGTGTTGACACATGCGAGAGGCTTCTGGGACAGCGTCATTAAAGAAGCATTTGAAATTCGCCTCGCGTCTGATTTGGTAAACAGGGATTGTGGATTCCAGATAAGTGATGCATGGAATCCTGTAATTGAGGCTGCTCATCACCAACGCTCTGCTTTTTGTGTTCCGCGGGCGTCTAATGACATCTGAGATGCTGCTAGGCAACATAACAACATCTGTCGTTGCCATGCCAGTTTACAAACAACACGCTCAAGGTTGACTTCAAGGCAGACTTCAAGACTTGCAACTGCACCTGAAGATGGCGACGGAGATTAAAGTCGCCGAAATATTGTGCTTTAATAACAATATAACTCGGCTTGTTTCCCGAGAAACGTTTATAAATAAACAACGCCGAGAGAAATTACATTCAGTATTTTATTTGTCCTCTAAATCATATACATGTACTTTATACATAATGATATGAGACACGTCAATTATAAAATATGATTTACATTACATTATTTACATTAAATTAATTCATATAATTCAAATATTCTTCTACAGAGTAAAAGGAGTGGTATCGATGATATGACATCAACAATTTCTCAAAAATCACCCTTTCTGATGTTGCTTTTACATTATGCGGTAATTTATTGAAAAGCTTAATCCCTATGTGAAATGTTCCAGTTTAATAAATTTTTGTATGCATAATATGCAAATTTGATTGTTTCCTTGGTGAAATGGTCATGTACCTCGTTATTTGTTTTAAGAGCTGCATTTTTACCTATGACATTATTTCTAAAAAACATAATGGTTTCAAGGATCTAAATGCTTGGTAGTGGAATAATATTCATATATTTAAATAAGGGTCTGCAAGATTCCCATGATTTGTCGTTATTCTTATTACTCTCTTCTGAATTTTGAAGGTACTTAGTGCATCTGATGATAAACCCCAGAATATTATTCCATACTTTATTTGTGAGTGAAAATGGGCAGAGTATGCATTTTTCAAAGTTTGTTTACTAGTGGTTAATTTTAAGATATGTAATTCATAACAGATTTGATTTAATTTAGAGTTCAAATATTGAATATGTCTATTCCATTTAAGATCAGATTGAATCCATAAACCTAGAAATTTTGAATCTAATTTGTTTGCTAAAGTCTGATTGCTCAAAATAATATTTGGTTTGGCAGGGTTCCTGTTTTGAGCAGTATGGAAAAGTTTTTCACACTTTATTATTAAATGATTGTTTTTGAACCATTCAGATAGCTGTTTAGTGGTTTTATTAATTAATACTTTGCTGAAGAGCTTCTTATATGTTCCCAGACATGTACAACGTTTTATTGGAGAGAGATATTTGACTGACCAACAAATTAGTGTTCCATAGACCATCATGATGTGGTATGAGTGACCCCAGTAAATAACATCAAAATCTAAATTTGTAGTTTTTGAACTTTCCCAGTGTTTGAAATTAAAAGTAGTTATATTGTTAATTGCTGAAATGGAACATGTCACGAAACATCTATTGATTGCATGTTATGATGGATGTTTGAAACTCCATGTGAAAACATTTAAAAAATGCACATTTCATTACCAGTTTCCTTAAAATGTAATATGAGTACCATACAGAAGTAATATAGATTTTTGTTATTTCCCAGAAATTTCTCAAACTAAACATGTTTCTGCATTTAGTGTTTAGTGTGCAGTGTCAGAACAAAATGAAATATAAGATAATAACACTATGCCAATCAAATATATAAATCAGGGAAGAAAGTTCAGAAAATATGGAAGCCTTATAAAACCAAATTTATTTTACTGCAGAAGGAATTCTTACAATAGATCTAAAAACTATAAACTCTGATTTGTATGTATTGACTGTGTATACTCCCCAGGAAAGCAAACTCAAGGCAGAGTGAAAACATGAAAAATTAAATGAACAGCTGAATGTGATTTGGTTTCTTAACATCATATATAGTACAAAGTACAAATGATATGGGATGAGTCAAAAGTAGTCTGTATGCAGACAGGCACTAGACTGTGACAACACACAAGATATCATAGCTGTACAAGTTTGATAAAGACAAAATAACACATTTGAGGAACTGAATAATAAAATGACCATTTGACTGTGTAAATCATGAATTACTTTTGAAGAAAATGGAATACTATGGTATTTACAGAAGCACAGGTAAATGGTTTAAATCATACATGGAAAGTCAAAAGCAAAAAGTTATCATTTTCAATTCTAAAATAAGTAAAGATCCTTCATCAGATTGGGAAAAAATAAAACATGGAATTCCACAAGGCTCTGTCCTAGGACCCCTCCTCTTTTTGCTATACATCAATACAACATTCTGCTTTGGTGAAATTATATATGAAGATTTTATCTTAATTTCATGTCATATTAATGGGATTCATTGGAAGACAGGAGGAGGCTGAACAAAAGTCATGGGAGTGTACAAGGCATATATTAGTGATGAGGCATGAAAAAATATTGGTGTAAGAGTTAAAAAGTAATGCATCGAAGTGAAAATATGGACAAGACCACAAACTGGCACTCGATTTCAGGCATAAGGGTAAGGAAGAATTTCTTTCATAGGTGAGGGGGTCAGGAATTGGAATAAATTAGCAAGAGAAAAGGTGAATAATTTACCAAAAACACTAAAGGAGTTTAAAGTTGAAATTAGTGAATGGCAAAAGTAGGTGGGAAAAGGAAAGTAGGAAAATGGGTGTGTAAGGAAATTGCCATCAGTGTGTGCACTCCATTGCAATTAAATTAAACTGTCAATACATTATTCAAGAAAGAGACCAATTTTAAAGTGTTTACAGTTCTTAGTTGCAGTGCTGAAGAAATTCTACATGTAACATTTGCCAAATTATTGAATCTCTCGGTAGATACTAACCTTTCATGGGAAGTAATTATCAGTGAGATATGCAAAACATCCATAAAAACTGCTTTGTTTTAAAAAAGAATATTTCAGTACATGAACACTGAGCTTCAACATACCATGGATAGATACACTCTCAATTTGTATGTGGTTTTTAAATATATGTAGGGACTGCCTGCTGTGATAGGCTATGCAAGAAAAAGGGGGTATTCGGATTGTTATTTGGTAAAAGACAAAGAAAATCATGTAGGCTGATTTTTCAGTGAAACAAAATTTTAATACTCTGTAGTTTGTACATATTTAAAACTATACCCCTGGTGGTAAACAGCCCACATATAATTGTAGCCAACATGGTATAGGAGGTCAAGACCAAGTAGTTTAGAATGAGAACAATTTCCAGAACAAGATGCATTCAAGAAAGGGGTAATATTTTATCATAAAATTCCTAAGTAAATAAAGTACTCAAGAGACCCTATACGTAAAACTAAATTAAAAATGTAACTAGCAATTAAAATGTGATATCCAATGAGTGAATTTGAATCTAATATTAATTTTAGCTTGTAAAAATAATGAGTGAATATAAATTTTTGGAGAGGTCTTACATTTAAAAGCAAAATGAAAATTACATATATATTTTTTTATTTAATTGCGATTGATTGCTTGCTCGGGTGGGAATTTCCCTACACACCCAGTTTTTCCCTTTCCTTTGGTGATCTTTATACCTCTACTAATTTCATCTTTAAATTGTTTTGCCATTTTTGGTAAAGTATTTAACATTTCTCTTGATAATTTATTCCAATGCCTGACCCCCCCTACCTACAAAAGAAGAGCTTACCATACCCAATACAAAAACCTGCCAATCAAGTAAATTGCTGAATAAAAGCTATTTAAAAATTTCAAATGTGCATTTTAGTTATTATTAATTATCTCACTTTTTTTAGATAATTAAAGATATTGAATTGAAATAAGAAGCTAATGATTACAAGGTGATACATTGACTGTGTGGTTGCACTAATTCTACTAATCATTTTCTCTATAGGTGTAAGCCATGCTGACGATGCAGGTTATATCTTCAACACAACCTATTTTAAGAGTCTAAACACAGAGAACGAAAAAAAGATGGGATCCCTGATGCAAAACATGTGGGTGAACTATGCAAAAAATGGGTGAGAAAACCTACTTCTTAATCTTGATTGAAAATAAGTTGCAGTGGTAGCCTACTATACATTCATAATAGCTTGCATCTAATTATTGAAATTACATTAATTTATATTTTTTAATTTGCTCTTAGAGTTTGGCCATTTCTGCTGTTAAGATGGTTAATGGTGTTTCCTTTCCAGTCCTTTTGAGGCTTATATTTTTCTATTTGCTGTTGTAAAAATCATAATGTCACTAAACAACAGAGGGTTCATAACTTAATAAAATAATAATAATAATAATTTTTTTGGCCAATATGCTTGGGATTACAAGTGTCTAGCAAAGTGAAGACCTAATGGTTATACAAATTAAATTACATTATAACCACAGTACATTCCCAAAAAAAAAAGTATACATATATATAATTCATCAAGTTTGTATAATACCTTATTACATACATAATGTTTTATTCCAGTTTCGAATTTATCCCCAGACATTTTGGATGAGATCAAAGCTTATTATATAGCCATGCTCTCATTTCATTGGGGCTCTTGTCTGCTGCCTTAGAATTATGTCTTTCGATATGTAAATATGACTTGATCCGAGTGTCATATTTATGATTTTAATTTAATTTTGATGGAGCCAGGGCCGCATTTAAGCATAGGCTACCTAAGCTGTATCCTAGGGGCCTGCACCACAAAGGGGGGCCCACATCACAAAGAGGGGGCCCAAATCACAACCCCCAAAAAGGTCATCCATAAATTTTCTGGGCCAAATTTCGAATTGAAGCATCGATAGCCTGAGGCAGCCTCCTGTCGGAGAGGCTACTGCCAACAGGGGGGGGCCGCACCACATGTATAGCCTAGGGGCTCACAAAACCTAAATGTGGCCCTGGATGGAGCGCATTCTCCATTGGCAATTTTTGAACACTCCCTTTTTGCCCTCTACAAATTTCAACTATAATTGCTTCAACCTATTTGACAATATTATTCATAAATTCTCTTGGTAACTTATTCCAATTCTTAGATCCCATTACCTACGAAAGAAAATCGTCTGACACCATTATGCTTGAAACGAAATGCCAGCTTGTGGTCATAGTCATCTTTTCTCTTCCATGCATTACTTTTGATTCTTTCACCAATATATTTCCTTGCCTCATCACCAATATATGTCTTATACACTCTCATGACTCTTCACCATCCACCTGCCTCCCAATGAATACCACTCCATCTCTTTTATCATATTGATTACAGGTTCCATGGTAATTTCCAGAGATAAATAATTCTGCCACCTACTTGGCACTTTGGAGGAGCAGTGGTATTTTATGGAAACGGTAAAACTCTTTCCTGCTGATTTATCTAAGTTTGGAGATGTACGAGTCATATACGAATTTTGTAAAAAAAAAAAAAAAAAAAAAAAAAAAAAAAAAAAAAAAAAAAAAAAAAAAAAAAAAAAAAAAAAAAAAAAATTCTGCCACCCATTTGACAGTTTGGAGCAGCAGTGGTATTTTACGGAAAACATCAAAACTCTTTTATGCCACTTTATCTATGTTTGGAGAAGTACGTGTCACGTAAGAATTTTATAATAAATAGCTCTGCCGCCCACTTGACAGTTTTGGAGGAGCAGGGGTATTAAATGGAAAACGTCAAACCTCTTTTCTTCCACTTTATCTAAGTTTGGAGAACTAATTGTCATCCAAGAAATTACTAAAAAATGTTTCTGCTGTCCACTTGTCAGTTTGGAGGAGCAGTGGTATTTTACGGAAAACATCAAAAGTTTTTTCTGCCGCTTTATCAATTTTCAGAGAAGTGCGTGTCATGTAAGACTTTCGTAAAAATAATTTTGCTGCCCATTTTACAGTTTTGAGTAACATCAAAACTCTTTTCTGTCGCTTTATGTATGATTTGATAAGTATGAGTCGCATAAGCATTTCGTAAAAAATAATTCTGCCGCCAACTAGACAGTTTAGAGGAACAATGGTATTTTACGGAAAACATCAAAATCTTTTCTGCCGCTTTATCTACATTTGGAAAACTAATTGTCATTTAAGAATTTCGTAAAAAATAATCCTGCCACCCACTTGTAAGTTTAGAGGAGCAGAGGTATTTTACAGAAAACATCATAATCTTTTCTGACTTTTGATCTAAGTTTGGAGAAGTACGTGTCAAGTAAGTATTCCATAAAAAATAATTCTGCCATCCACTTTTCAGTTTAGAAGAGCAGTGGTATTGTACCTAAAAAGTCAAAACTGTTTTCTGCCGCTTTTTCTAAGTTTTGAGAACTAATTGCCATGTAAGAATTTCGTAAAAAATCATTCCACTGCCAACTTGACAGTTTGGAGGACAGTTATTTTACGTTGTAACGAGAAAGGGGTATTGCTGGGGAGAGGGTGATTTTAAAATTTTAATATTTTAGAATTATTGCTGTTGACAAGAATCTCAAAGCAGCCAAATTACAAGAAAACTGACAATTGATATTAATTTTGTTCTGTTGGCTTTTACACCGCTTGGCATATTTAAATTTACCACTAACACAAAATCAATGCAATATATCAAACACAAAGCCTAGATGTTACAATTGGTCAATTAACCAAAGCAAACAATTGACTGCATTTTACATTAATGTGATTCGAGAATTATCTAATTAAATGTATTGTTAACAAATTATGCATGACATATCCTGTTAACAAACATCAGAAATTAAAACATAAGTACATGAACATGAAAATGAATCTCGGTCGCCGTTAATATAACATTATGGAACTTGTGATATGCAAGGGCCTCCACAACACATAATAGCGTTCTACAAAATATGCGAACTAGCTCAGAATGGTTCTGCTTGATTGGCAGAGGTCTTTAGCTCAAGTCGCTTACGGGTCTTTCACAGTCTCAAGAACCAAATGAAACATGACCTGGTGTGAGCACATTACCATCTCGTAGATGGCGTCAATGGAGGTTGCGACAAGGCCATAACTTTGCAATATCGATCCTGCGACCAGATGAGGATCACCATCCAGCGGTCACAGCACGGTCATTGTCCGACACCTTCCAGGATCGAACCGTCTATCCAGGGCCGCATTTAAGCATAGGATACACAGGCTGTAGCCTAGGGACCCACACCATAAAGACGGGACCCGCACCACAACCCTGGATCCCCCCACCTGGGCCAGTGGTAGAGCTAAAAAAAAAAAATTTTTTGGGCCGAATTTCGAATATTTTGAAATTTAAGCCGGAGGCAGCCAGGGCTACTGCCTACAAGGGGGCCCGAACCACATCTATAGCCTAGGGGCCCACAGAGCCTAAATGTGGCCCTACATCTATCTCAAACCACTCCCAGGTCAGAAGTGTCCTTATCCACTCTTGGAAAAGGTGACTCCCTATTACTCTCGAGGAAGAACAAGCGGGGGAGAAAAATAAGCCCTGCTTTAACTTACGAGAATCCCAACATCACATTTCATTGGCGGGAAAGCTTTCTTGAAATCACGTGGTATCGCAGCAAACTGCAATTCACGGCCCACGCATTCTGCGCGTCGTTTTTGAGTGGGGGTGAGCTGGTCGGCCTTCACAGTTTCACTACCCACGCCAAGGGTCAATGCATCCGCCCTTGACAAGTGACAGTGTTGAGACCACCTCACTGCCCATTATCCCAGTGGTGTCGCTTAGGAAGGGTGGCTAAAGGTACTACTTCCGACCATCACCTTGAGTTGAGACCTCCAGCCCTCGCTTTAAACAAAATTCTAACACTCGCATTTTTGCTTTGAGTCCTCTCATTTATATAACCTTGCATATTAATTCAACAATTTGGGATGCCTGAAGTCAGTATCAATAAGCTATTCTAGAAGCTGAATAAATTAAAGTAATATACAAATTGGAGTGTGACAAAAAAATGTCCCACTACAATGTAGAACGTCAAAAATCTTTTCTGCCACTTTTTCTAAGTTTGGGGGTGTACATGTCAAGTAAGAATTTCGTAAAAAAAAAAAATAATCATTTCTGCTGCCCACTTGGCGGTTTAGATGAGCAGATATCTTTTATGGAAATCGTGAAAACAAATTTCTGCCGCTTTATCTATGTTTGGATATGTACGTGTCAAGTAAGAATTTCTTAAAAAATTCAATTCTGCCGTCCACTTGACGGTTTGGAGGAGCTGTTGTCTACAACAAAAAATGTCCAAAACTCTTTTCTGCCACTTTATCTTAGTGTTTTTACACTTTCGTAAAAAATAATTGTACCGCCCACTTGACAGTTTGGAGGAGCATTTATCTTATACGGAAAACGTGAAAACTCTTTTCTGCTACTCTATCTAAGTATGAACAACTACTTGTACGTAAAAAAAATTATTAAAAAATTAATTCATTCGCCCACTTGGGGATGTACACTTTTTGGCAAAAAAAATTGACTGCGGGTGCCTGAGACTAAGTCCCTTATTTTGCACTATGTGGCATCACTGGAGAGTTTGTCTTCTCAGGAAACCTTAGCGCATCTTCTAGCTCTGCCCATCAAACTATCCCATTGGCGGGTGTTCAATTCAGCTCCATCTGTAATTCATTTTCTTAAATCAATGCCTGTAACATAACAGGAAGACTCCACCCATCGACGATTCTTATTGGCAGGGTAGTAATCAATCTTCCCCTACATTTCAGTACAAGGCTACTGACCAATCCCAAGTCAAGTAATGCATTTTCCTGTCACGGGATTGACTGTCATATTCGGCAAGATATGGCCGACCATACCTCAGTCAAACGAAATTTGATTCCAGCTATACTTTCCTTAAATTTGGATCGTGAAACATATCGTTAAAGTTTCAATAAAGCATGGCAAATATGTGGTTCAGTGATACCTTTTATTCCAAACGATTAGTGTAAAACTATAACAATATTTATTTATATATTGATTTGGCAAATTCTTTCCAATAATACTACACATAATGAAATGTGTGGGCCAAGCAGTGGGTTGAAATGTTCAAAGACCCAGAATTTTTAGTTCTAGAAAACTATAGCAATGATTATAAAGAGATTATTTCGTAAAATTGCCTAAGACCAGTTGAATGTAACTGATTTCGGAGACAGGATAGGGTTGTTTACACACTGCTCGAGCTATCTGTTACCATGAACTCCGAGGCGTTGTGGTTAACGCTCTAGTGTTATAAATGTGCAGTCCTCGGTTCAAGTCTAAACATTCCAATTATTTTTCTGCATTTATTATAAACAAGTTGAACCTACTAATGATTTATGCGTAAAATATAACATTGGCTCTTGCTACTTGCACCAGGCAATATCATATTTAAGAAAGACTGATAACTGAGTGCTTCTTAGCAAACTTCACACGTAACTATGATAGCTTTCACGGAGGTAACACTGAAAGAAATCTTCTCGGACTTCAGCCTCGTCGAAATCGCATCATCTGGCGACATTAGGTGGACTACAACGAATCACACCATTGTCAATGAGAAGAGAAACTAAATGATATTACTGTAACAATTTCTCATTATGCGTCTTGCTTTACTAGTCGTTGACTTCAAAGTCATTAAAGTTGGGAAGGGAATGGAAACAAGGAACGGGAAGGAATTCGGACCATGGATTCACCCGGAGTGACTTGGAGAAACAAAAGAAAACCCAAATTTGGATAGCCGGATGGGGAGTCAAACCAGCGCCCTCCTGAATGCGGAGCCATAGCGTTAACGCTCAGCCGTTACTGTAGATTCACTTTTTCAATATTTTTCGTGTTTGGTCTATGATGACATCCATAAAATTATTTAAAAATCTACTTGAAACAAAGTTAAAAATCATAAATGAACATATATGTGCAGAAGTGAGTTGATCTGATGAGAGAAAGGGTTTAAAAACAATCTCTGAAATCAGAAACGCAATTCAAATTTCATTTTCTCCCTCTCTCTTCTTTTTGCCCCTTTTTTCAATTTTTAGCAGCTATCAAATACAAAGTGAGTGTAAGGTCACTCTTATCTGGGAGATATTGTTATATTAATCCCGTTGTAGTAGTGTTAAACCAAAACTGACGAGCAAAATTTATCGGTTTGCTACTAACCAAACAGATAACATTTCAATCTTTTCGTAGAAATGTTCTAAAAAAATCAATCGTACTTCACATTCCACTTGAGCATAGAGCTCGAATCGATAGCTAAACTACAGAAATTTGCTGTCTCAATAAAATATGGTAAAATAAGAAATTTAAATATGAATATGAACTAATTCTCTTTAATGTTTTCCCATTTTTTCAAGTATGTCTTTCAGTAATGATTAAGAGTTAGTTGGAATGAAATTATCACGCTGAGCAACAACTCTGCTAAGTGTTACAAAATTTTACAAATCAGCTCTATTACTCTCCGCAGGTAGAGTGTATTTCTCAAATATCCTAGTAGACGGAAAGCGTTTAATACTGGTTTCCTTGTTTGACACTGACCTTGACCGCACTGAACTTCAATTTTATTCCTCAGTTTTCCTCCTACAATGTTCTAATTGAATGCCTATAAGACTTTGCAATATTTAAACTTTCAAAAGAGGAAGCAATAAAAGATGTAAAAGAGGAATTTGAATGTGGCTTAAGTGTTCACGAAGAAAATACCAGTAACCAGTATAATTAGATTTGCTGATGACATTGTCCTGAGAGCAGGACGGACTGAGTATATGGAGGAGTTGCTGAATGACATGATCAAAATAATGATGGAGGATTCTGTGATAAATACAGATCAAAGCAAGACAAAAGTGTAAAAGAAATAATAGGAGGCTAAATATAAAAATGGGATTGGATGCAAAACTAGATGTAAATAAATTTTGTTACTTAGGAAGTAAAATTACAACTGATGGCCGAAGCAGGAATGGAGTTAAAAGCAGAATAGCACTAGTAAAAAGAACCTTCATGAAAAAGTAGTTTCAAATATTGACCTAGGACTCAGAAAGAACTTTTTAAAACTCTATGTATAGAGCACAGCATTTTATGGTAACGACTTCAGGAATGCTGGAAAGAAGGAAAATTGAAGCATTTGAAATGAGGTGCAGTAGGAAGAATGCTGAAAATTAGGTGGACAGTTAAACCATGAACTGAACATGTTTTGGAAATAATGGCTGACGAAAGAAGTTTGTGGAAGAATCTTACACAAAGATGAAAGAGGATAGTGGGTGATTTTTTAAGAGATGCGGGATTGGTTATGTATGAAGCAGATAACAGAGGACGTGTTTTGAGAGGGGTGTTTTGAGATGAAGAGGATAATGCAAAATAAGAAGGGATGGAGGTTTGTATCAAACCAATCTAGAGACTGACGACAGTAAAATAAGAGATGAAATAAGCGAGAGGGTGAAACACCGTGCCAGCCCATTGAGACCTGCTCTTTCGAAACACATCGAAGGGGCCACCAGCTTATTTTTTCTTTTTTTTCCCCTTATTGCTCTGTGCCTCATTGACAGCTAAGGTCATTAGAGGCAGGATGGGACTGGGGACAAGGAACAGGAAGGAATTCGGCCATGGCCTTTTTGAAGGAAGAATCCTGGCATTCGCCTGGAGTGATTTAGGGAAACCATGGAAAACCAAAATCTGGATGCCCGGACGTGGACTCGAACCGGCGTCCTCCCAAATGCGATGCCAGAACGTTTACCATTCATTCACTACGGCCGGTCTGCCACCTTAACATCCAAATCCGGCGCCCTAGTCACTGTCAAAAGTGTGGTATGCATTCAAGCCATACGCGCTACTGAGCTGTTTGTGGTTTAACCCAGGACTTTTGTGCACCATCTGGTAATTAGTAATAATGCACCACCACCGAAACATGACCCAGTTCTAAAAAAGTTCTTTAACCACTGGAACTCAAATAAGGAAACGCCGTATCTGGCGCCACGCGTCGTCAGGGAGCTATAGTGACCCGAATCGAAGAAGTTTGCTATAGAAGTATAGAATTTAAAAATCAACCTTTCACCTCCGTCACATGCTGTTTGAAGCAGAGGCATAAATTCCAATTGAAGTAGCTGCAATGCAAGATAAACTTCTTATATCTATCACATTAGTAATATATGAATTTTATGAGCGTAACAGAATATATAGCATCCGGCACACCTTTAATTGTTTTAATTTAGAGCTGATAAAAATAGAAAAAAGGAGAGGGGTTGAGAATGAGTAAGAGAGACAGAAAAAATTAATTTTAAATTGCGTTTTTGATTTCAGAGACTGTTTTGGAAACACACCCTCTCATCAAAACATTTCACTTCTACCGACATATTATCATTTACGATTATAAACTTTGCTTTAAGTAGATTTTTAAATAATTTTATGGATGCAATCATAGACCAAATACGACTAGCAATGAAAAAGTGAAGTTAATGGGTGAGTGGTAACGCTCTGGTGTTGCATCCGGGATATGGCGGGTTCGAATCCCGGTCCGGCCATCAGACTCAGATTTTCTATGGTTTCCACAAATCACTCCAGGTAAATAATGGGATGATTCCTTCAAAAGGCCATGGTCCAATTTCTTTCCATTCCTTGCCACCACCCTTTCCCGCCGCTAATTACCTGACATTAACGAAGCATATTGCCATAAGAGAAAAAATAATAATAAAAAAATGGGCTGGTAGTAATTATTGTCAGTCGAGTCAATGCCATCTGCGTCCACGAGAACCATTTTTGTCGTCATTTTCTACTTGAGTCTTTAATATATCTTTTGAAATGACTACCAGCTGTGTAAGAACAAAATTAGGTCTCACTATTTAAGTAGGATCGATTTCCCAATTGTGGGAACTCTAAGAAAACTGAAGTCTCGATGACAGGACCGTAAGTTTAAAATGGTTACTACCAAACTTCGTTTCAAATAGTTACCAGTCACCAACAGCATTCGGATTTTCATTCCTGTATTTGGTTTGCAACTGAAGCTCTTAATGTTTTGTGATAATAGAATGATGAAAACTCAGACTGATTCCATGGGAGGCATAACTAAGTATTTTAACTGAGATAGATAGATAGATATGTTCACTTTGAGCCCATGTGAGAATAATCTCGGGGATGTGGAACAGTACATAAACTTAATAATAATGTCAATTATATTAATATATAATAGATACTATTATTATACATTGATAACAAGATAGCTACATCCCATTAGTATAATCAATATCCCCTGTAATCTACAAATACAGTCCCGAGTTAATTATTACTTCTTACCAACCAGTTACCATTACAAGTTTCACAGTAATCTACAACTACATATTTTATCATGTTAGTTACTATTTATGTGGAACAGTACACACACTTATTAACAATATCAATTATATTACCAACCTCTCTTTAGCAGTTAATTGCTTAAAAACCTGTTAGAATGTTAATTTTTCACAGCAATTTTTGAGTGATACTATCCCATGTTAGTAACTATATATGAGTGAATTTTGTAAACAGTGTAATTTCTTCATTTGTCAAAAGTTTCAATAGTAATAAAAACCATATCTCATTTTAGTAATTTTGGACAACTTTGACACCTTCCCCTTTCATACACCATATATGCTATTTTATCAGTCATTCTTAATTACCAAATTTGAAGAGGAAAATTCTTTCACGGAGTAAAATGGGTTCTGAAGCAGAAACTCTTTCAGTTTGGACTTAAAGTAGTTGGGTTTTCGTAGATAACATTTAATTTATGTTGGTAAGTCATTGAATAAGGAAGCTCCAGTAAATGTTATCCCTTTCTGTACAATTGACAGTGATTTGAAATCCTTGTAAATATTATATTTATTCCTAGTATTATGGCTATCTATGTCAGCATTAAGATTGAAGTGTTAAGGATTTTCCACTACAAATGATAGTACGGAGTATACATACTGTATTGGCATTGTTAGTACACCTAGGTTTTTAAATAGATTTCTGCACGACGTTCGTGGGCTTGCTCCACAAATAGTTCTTACAGCACACTTTTGCAATTTAAATACCCTCTGTGCTTGTGACGAGTTACCCCAGAATGAGATGCCATAAGTGAGCATATGCAATATGCAAAATATACTAACTTTCTGGTTTCTATATTAGCTAGGTATTCTAGATATTACCTCTAAGTAAAAATATTGCAGAATTCAGTTTTTTAAGAAGTTGTTGAATCTGTTGTTTCCAGTTCAATTTGTTAACTATATATACACCCAGGAATTTTGTAAAACTGCTTTCATTAATTGCTTTTCCTTCTGATATCACATAATAGCTGTCCGTAGTTTTATTTTTTGTATGAACTGAAGTAACTTTGTCTTTTCTACATTAAGTATTAGATTGTTAGCATTAAACCACCTGTTTAATTATGGTAGGAAATGTTTTGATACAATTTCAAACTCGTCTGCATAGCGTTTGTTGAATGTAATGCAATTCATACATTCTTATATCTGTAGATTTTTGTAATACTGCTTCCTGTGTATGGTGACGTAACGTTAAAGCCAAATTTAGAACTCGAATTCATTTCATGGCCATGGAATTTGAAAAACTTTTAAACTTCTCAGAAAAATCAGCTAGCAAATGTTTGTAATATCAGTGATTATTTGTTTTGCATTTATTAGATACATTGAAAGAAGTACCTAAATTATTGATTGGTGTTCATTTATCTAAACTAATAATTTAAAAGTTTGTTTTTCATTGTGTCAGAAGATCGAAATTTAATACACCGTAGTCGTAACAATCATTAAACATTTGAAAAAAGAGAAGCGATTCTAAATGCAGCTTATGTTCAGTTCATCTGGAGCAAATTTTTGTCAGTTACCCAATTACAAAAAGATTTTGTCCGAAGGTAAAAAAGAAACAATGGTAAATGAACATATTAAAACAATGACTGTTGTTGTTTTTCGAAATTTTAGATAAATATAAAGAAATACTCGGTAATTCAGTAAGGATTAGGCCTATTTGTCAGACCTCAGACGAGAAGACAGCACTTTGTGGACCAATAAACCGTAATAAAATTTTATGTGTCACTTTTACTCTCCAAAAGTGGCGTGCGAAATGGAAATTGTGATCGAAAGTGTAAAATTTGTTGTTTACATAGAGTATTAAACCGCTCAGTCTTTCCTCGTATGAAACTCCTCTTCTGCGACGACAATCTGACTGCTTTAACAGTGCACAATGTTTAATCTCATGAAACTGTGTGTTTGTTACAATACTATTTCTGAGAGTAGCATCATTATGACCCTCTGCGCTAATCTTGAATAAAACTAGTAACCACAGAGTAGTGAAAATTTGATAATCGAGGACAAACAATTGCTATTTATAATAACTGCAGTAACATGATTGTGAGTAATAGCTACGTAATATGATTTATAATTGTTTGCCGATGTTTGCCTAGTTATATTAAATACTTAATCATTCTGAGTGGTTTCTCAGTAGCTGTGCTGTAATCTCATTTCTGTCATGTGGATTTTTCACGGGGCAGCTATGACTGTTAGACTCAGAGATTTGAGCAGTAAAACTGTTTATATTCCTACTCATAATTGCAATGTTCAGTTAAAATTTTTAAAACGCAACTTGTAGTCTATTTTAAAACCTTCTGAAGCCAAGCAAATTTGATGTCACCAGAAATTATCCTCCACAATTACTTTATTGTATTTTGCAATGGCGGAGCGTGATAGGTGAGTGGTAACGTTCTGGTCTTGCATTCGGGTGGACGCAGGTTCCAATCCCTGTTCGGTCATCAAAATTTCGGTTTTCTGTCCTTTCCCCAAATCACTCCAGGTGAATGTCGGGATGGTTTCGTCAAAAGACCATGATCGAATTTCTTGCAAATTGCCGCCACTAATGACCTTGATGTCGACAACACGTCTATATATAAGGAGGTTTTGATACCAAAAGGTTTTGATATTTTGAACCTTCCGTCATTTTGAGACATTTTTGTTGTTCTTCTTCCTACCCAGTGTCAAGCCAGGTGGGCTGTTACAGTTTCAATATCACTCTTGTTATGATCAAATGTAATCAAATACAGAGAATCACCCAAAACCGAATCAATAGTTATGGCACCGTATAACTTTCGGACTAGAAAAATAATGGTAAAAATCATTAATTTTAAAACTCTATATAGTAACTGTAAGCTAACGCTTATTTGAGAAACAGCAAGATACATGACTTTCAGGAGAGCCTTATAGTCCAAAAACCTTCAGCTGTTAGGGAAGAGATTCGTAGCCTGGTAGTAGCGACTAAGATTATCGATCGGGCGGACTTGCGTTCGAATCTGCATCTCCTGAATCTTTATTTCCTTCAACATTTTGTGTAATGTTTATTGTTGAATATATATATATTTGACATTAGTCACTACCTCCGGTTACTGATATAAACATGTTTACAATAATATACACAACAAATGTGGAGGAAGATTGATTATCTGCCTTGCCAATAAGAATCGTCAATGGGCGGAGTCTTCCTGTTATGTTACAGGCATTGATTTAACCCTTAAATGCATGAATTCTTTTTTTTTTTTTACTTAAAAAAATATTTTTGTGTCCCATGAGTTGTACAAATAAAGGAAAAAATAGGGAAATAATTCCTACGTTGCTAGTTTTCCAATAAAAGCACTTTTTTGTGATGTTGCATTTATATATGTATGGTAGACAGACTGTAAGCAAAACCTTACAAAATAAAAAGATCGGTATTATACACTTGTTTCTTATTTATTTATTAAATATCAACTTACATACATATCAAAGCATTTTTCTATGTATTCTAGAAGATATATTTAACACTTTTGGATACCGTAACATATTGAGTGATTCATAATCAATTTTCTTGGTCAACTGAGGTTATGACTCAATTTCCCTACTACTGGTGGAAATTAGTAAAGCAGTTCTTATCCTTGTTGAAACAAAGGTATGCATTACATTTACTGCAAGTAACGAATGTATATCCGGTGCATCCTGGATACTTACATCGATTTCTTTTTGCATTCCACATAGGCCAATGATCAATGGAGTCACTTTGGACATCCTGTGGTGGGATAATAGCTCTGGAACACTTCTTTCTTGCCTCAAGTTGGTTCTGTATGTCATTGCTTGGTCTACCTCTCTTTGATCCAGATCTTCCTAGCCTACAAAGACATTGCACAACCTCAAGCCTGAAATGCTTCTGATTCAACGGTTTTTCAGATCGTCTTTTCATTAGTAACACTTCCTTATAAAGTATCCAGGCATTTATAATTGCAAGATCAAGCAAGTGATAAAACAGTCTGAAATACCACTTCTTGGATTTTACTCTAGTCAAATGACGTCCCAGATGACTGTCCATCAGATCTGCTCCTCCAATGTGTTTGTTATACACTGTTACAATTTCAGGACAGTCAACTTCCTTGTGAGTTTTTGAACTTCGTTTATACCGTCTTACTTTAATTTCTGGCAATTTTCCCGTAAACGTTGACAGAAGGGTCACACATTTGTTGTCCTTCCATATCACAGAGAGATGTCCACATCATCCACACTGGCTACAAATTCTTTTGACGTACCTCTGGGCAGCTTACTTAGTTCCTTTTCTGTTGGTAATTTACACTCAGGAATTCGGTTTCTTCAAACTGTACCTAGAGACAATATGCCTTGTTTGTGCAAGTACACCATAAGAGGTACTGATGTGTAATAGTTATCAAAATAAATTTTTCAATTGACATGTTTCGGAATGTACCTCGCAAGCCTGACAACAACATTTGAGCTTGCTCCCAAATCCGGTTCTGTTGGTAATCTAACAGTAGGATCATTCTCTTGTCCAGTGTAGATCTCAAAGCTGTAGGCAAATCCTGTGGTTGAACAAAGAACAAACAACTTGTAACCCCATTTGTGAGGTTTGTTTTGAATATACTGTCTTAGATGGTGTCTCACTTTTGTTGCACACATTTGTTTGTCAATTGTCAAACTCTCATCCATTCGAAATGATGAAAAGCATTTTTAAGGTATTCAATTACTGGCCTGATTTTATACAGTTTATCGTAGCCTAGCTCTCCTTTAGGAATTTGTTTACTATTGTCATTAAAATGTAGATTTGAACAAATTATCTCAAATCTATTCAAAGACATAGTTTTCTTCACCAAATCATTTCCAATTATATCATTCCAAAAATCTCTAACATTGCTTCTGTTGCTGACAGACGTTAATAAGCAGATTCCAACAAACTTTTCCACATCAGACGTTGTTATTTGGAAGACTTTTGTTGGATCTTTCTGTGAAATATAAAGCATAGGCTACATTCATCTTTTATTTTTTTGAATTGAAAAAATACTTGAAAAACTGATTTGGTGTCTCCAGACCTTTCATTTCTTCAGAATAATCTAAGTTTCCCCTAAATTTCTTTTATTCCTCAGTCAATGAAAGATTCTTTTTCTTCCATGTACAGTGGATGCGTTACGGGGTTGTTTGTATGATTTTAGGTCTACCGTTCATCTGAGATTGCTTTTATGAAAAATCAGTGGATTTGTCATAATTATGATCATTTAGTGGTGCAATAACGTGAGAAACATATTTGTTGTCCACCCTTTGTGAAGTAAGAGAGAGCGGGGGAAATACACGCATGGAGGTAATCACACGCAGGCTGAATTACGCAGTTTGAATGTCGCAGGCTGTGCCCGATTGTTGGTGTACTTTTCTAGCAGGCACAACAATTGCAGCGCCACTTCCGCCAACCATTTTCCAGTTGTCTTGTGGCAGCAGTAGTGTGAAGTCTTTTTTCGCTGTGTTTGATGTAATTTCTGTCAGCTGTATTTTGGAAGGTAAGTGCTACTATAAGTTGCTTTTATGTAATGTTTTGCACATAAACTACTAGCCGTAGATGTAACCTTTCATATAAGTGTAGATTTGTCGAAGTATTTGAACTAAGAGCCGAGTTGTGGTTAGTTCAGTCAGCGAACTCGCTTTGGGGTAATAGCACGCGGCTCTTCAAGTGCGTGGTATTACCCCATCATAATAAAATTAGTAAGTTATGTCTTCAATTCGAACGTGTTTTTAATTTTTTTTTTATTTCAGATGACTAGATATTATAAAAGGAAAACGCAGAAAGCAAAATGGACCCAAGAGGAACTTCGCAAGTGTCTTGAAGCCATAAAATCGGGGAAAAAAATAAGAGAAGTATCAAGAACTTTTGGGATTCACGAAGCTACTCTGCGTACACGAATGAGAGCAAAAAATACCACGGGGCCAAAACTTGGGAAAAAAACCCTCATTTTCTATTGAACAGGAAAATGAGATTAGGGATCATGTTATTACGATGGCCAAGCTGTTTTACGGCATTACAAGCATCCAGCTGCGAAAGATTGCGTTTGAGTTCGCAGAGGCTAACAAGATCCCAAACAATTTTGATAAGTCATCAAGATTAGCTGGAAGGGATTGGCTAGCTCTGTTTTTAAAAAGAAACCCGAGTATTAGCCCGAGAAAACCTGAAGCAACTAGCATTAATAGAATACAGGCATTTAATGAAGAACAGGTTAATGCATATTTTAAAAATGTTGAGCATGTCTTTGAAAAATATAAATTTAAAGAGGGTCGAGTGTTCAATGTCGATGAAACGGGCATAAATACCGTACAAAAGCCTAACAGAATTTTGGCTCCTAAAGGTGTTAAACAAATAGGAGGGGCTACCTCTTGGGAAAGGGGGAAAAACGTTACAGCAATATGTTGTTTCAGCGCTGCTGGCACGTACATTCCCCCTATGTTCATCTTCCCCAGGAAAAGAATGTCACATGTCTTAAGTAAAGGTGGACCAGTTGGAGCAATATATGGTTGTTCTGTCAATGGTTGGTCCAATGAGTCATTATTTTTTGAATGGCTCCAGCATTTCCAGAAGCATGTAAAATCATCTGTTGACGACCCGGTGCTGCTGATTTTAGATAATCACAGTAGTCACATTTCACTTGATATTTTTGAATTCTGTAAAAAAAATTCTATTGTCATGGTAACCATACCTCCACACACTTCTCACAAGCTTCAACCGCTTGACGTTACTTTCTTTTCTTCTTTGAAATCAGCCTTTAATCGAGAGTGTGACCTGTATATGAAGTCAAGGGTGTATCAAAAAATTACACCTTATGAGTTAGCTGAACTTTTTAATAAGGCATACATTAAGGTTGCTACTATGGACAAAGGACAGTCGGGGTTCAAGGCATGTGGAATTTGTCCTTTAAATCCACACAAATTTCAACGTGTTGACTTAGAACAATATGAGACCTTCAGGGACATTGTCCTTGAAGAAGAAGGGATCTCGAATGCAACAAATGGAAATGGTGTGGTTGCCTCTATACAGGAAACAGTTATCTCAGCACGTAGTCAAGAACAGATTCCTGGATCATCGGCAGAAGATGTTCCACTTTTGGTTGAAGAGGTCTCAACAAAATCAACTAAAAGTTCAAGTGACAATCATATTAGTGTATCTGACATTTCTCCTATTCCAAAACAAAAAGAAGTTATTCCTAAGACAAAACAAGATAAAGGAAAGCAAAAGGGAAAGTCAGTGATCCTTACAGCAACCCCAGAGAAGGAAAAACTGCAAATGGAGTTATCAATAAAGAAAGCAAAAGAAGCCACGAAAAAGAAAGCCAAAGAAAATAAGAAAAGAAAACTAACGGATAAAGAAGATAAGCGCACTATTCTACTGCTTAAGAATGGCTCAAAGAAGAAACAGACAGCATGCAATAGGAAACTGGAACTAGAAAGTGAAAGTAACATCCAAGATGACCTAAAGGACATTCATGATGCTACCGAAATGGATGATGTTAATCCAACGGCGTTTTTAGATGTCTGTTTAGTTTGCGGAGAGTTTGGAAAAGATGGAGAACTATGGTACAGATGTGTTTCATGTAGTAGGTGGAGCCATAAAGAATGTAGTGGCTGGAACACTCCAAAAGGTTACAAGTGTGATGATTGTTATAAATGAAACTGAACTCTTTTTCACGCCTATAAACACTTAATAAAAATACATGTTTAAAATACATTATTATTTTGTTCATTAATGTATTCGTCAACAAACTAAACTAATATAGTAATAAAAAATAATGTGTATTGTCCATTATTATGCATTGTTTGTTTTGCGTGTTATTACCCCATCCCATGCGTGTCATTACCCTCAGCGGTGGGTAATACGACGCGTTTGCACTTTTTTATTTTAATTATAAAAATTAAAGTAATGTTCATAACTATTTTCAGCCAGTTGGAACAGGTCGATAAATGTCCAAAGTATGGTATGCAGTGGTTTTCTTAGGTTTTTAATGAGATAATGAACAATTTAAATCGATTTTTCCTTAGGTGCGTGTATTTCCCCCCCTCTCCCCTACTTGGCGATGAATGGGATTAGTCAACACTTTCTGTTCTTTCTTCACTTGAGGAATCATTATCAGAACTGGTATAATCAAACAGTTCTTTCGGATTTACTGTCGGATCGTCTTCACTGCAACTACTAAAGCCACTTAAGTTATCATCATCACTGCCAGATGGTAAATCTAGTAGCTGTCTTAGTTCTTCTGCAGAAATACGTTTCTTCAACATACCGCTGTGTTTGAACAATCGAGGCATTATCTGAAAGTAAGGACCAACAATTAGCTACCATAGTAACAATAATACTCTATAAAATAATGTTAAACAGTCCTAAAAGTCCAATGAATGTAAATAGTCATGCAAAAGTAACGAGAATGCAAAATGGCCACAATGACACAGTTTGTCAGTATTCACGCAATGTTGCACATATGCAACATACATAAATTGTTATATAACATTCAAAGCTTGATAGTATATGTGATTATTATGGTTCTGCATACCTGTCTTCGTGTGATTTTTTTCTCCGGTTCGAGCGCAACGTCAGGGTCCCAAGAAGTAAATGTGCTATCGGCCTGAAATTTACTACACACGTTCCTAAATGCATATTATTTCATTAAACGGTGCGTATGAAGCCGTCAAGCGTATGAAAAATGTATAAAGTTGTTTGAAATATGGGTAGCTCGTTACAAGTTATCACGCAATAAATGTTATTACCGCCCACGTTATTACATGTTGATATTTTTCTGCGTGTTTCTTACTTTTAACTATTGGTCCAGGCTGCATTTCAACCTAACCACAACTGCTATTATCAAAAATTTAAACTAACTTAAATTCTCTGTATCCAACATCCGTTACGTTAGCGCCATGTTTTACCCTGGAAGGTAGGCTGCCATGCAATATATCTTAGCATTGAAATCCAATATGTCGCCACGCACATATGAATTGTAAATGTTAATGATTTTCTTCTTATCAAGTGTCGGTAATTTGCAGGTAGAAAGCAGTTTTTATCCAATAATGAAGACTTAAGAACACGTGGAATAAATATTAACAGCTAATAACGTGCATTTATTGCGTGATTACTTCTAACGAGCTACCCATATTTCAAACAACTTTATACATTTTTCATACTCTTGACGGCTTCATATGCACCGTTTTATGAAATAATATGCATTTAGGAACGTGTGTAGTAAATTTCAGACCGATAGCACGTTTAATTCTTGGGACCCTGCCGTTGCGCTCGAGCCTTTTCTCCTTCCAAAACTGGCTCTTTATATGGAAAACACAACGTCAAACTACGCAAAATGTTTACATCACCATTTTGTCCAAATACAAGCAAAGATGTTAGCAGAATATCACACTGCAGCCAACCTCGACATAACTGACACCAAAGACAGTTTCTACAAACTCTGCTGCAACTACTTAACACATAGAAGTTCAAAAAACTCCCAATACAGGCGCAGAAAACAATTTTAAAGTCGATGTTGCAGATATGCAACACCATGCATTTAAGGGTTAAGGAAATTAATTACAGATGGCGCTGAATTGAATACCCGCCAATGGGATAGTTTGATGGGCGGAGCTAGCAGATGCGCTAAGGTTGTCAGGGAAGAGAAATTCTCCAGTGATGCCACAGAGTGCAAAATAAGGGACTTAGTCTCAGGCACCCGCAGTCAATTTTTTTGCTAAAGAGTGTACGTGTCTAGTGAGAATTTCGTTAAAAAAAAAAAAAAAAAAAAAAATCATTTCTGCTGCCCACTTGACGGTTTAGATGAGCAGATGTCAGTTGGGTAGAAAATTTGTATTTTACGGAAAATTTCTTTTCTTTCGTTTTATCTTACTTGACAGTTAAGAATTTCGTTAAAAATTAATTCTGCCGCCCACTTGACAGTTTGGAGGGCCTGATGTTTTATGTATAAAAATTCTTTTCTGTCACTTTATTTAGGTATGGAGAAGTACTTGTAACGTAAGAAATACGAAAAAATTAATTCTACCACCAACTTGGCCTTTTGGAGGAACAGTTGTCTTTTAAAGAAAACGACAAAACTCTTTTCTACCGCTTTATCTATGTTTGGAGAAGTACAAATCACCTAAGAATTTCGTAAAAAAAAAAATCAGCCGCCCACTTTATGGTTGGGAGGACCTGTTGTCTTTTACGGAAAAATTCAAAACCCTTTCCTATCGCGTTATTTAGGTATGGAGGAGTACTTGTGAAGTAAGAATTTCGAAAAAAAAAAAAAAATCAATTACGCTGCCCACTCGACAGTTTGGAGGAGCAGTTGTATTTTGCAGAAAATGTCAAAAATTCTTTTCTACCACTCCATCTAAGCTTGAACAACAAAATATCATGTAAAAATTTCGTAAAAAATTATTCTGCCGCCAATTTAACAATTTGGAGGAGCATTTCTCTTTTATGGAAAACGTCAGAACTCGTTTCTGACCCTTTCTTGAGGTATGGAGAAATACTTGTCACGTAAGAATTTCGTTGAAACTCTATTCTGCCGCCCACTTGACAGTTTGGAGGGTCTTTTACGGAAAACGACAAAACTCTTTTCTGCCGCTTTATTTAGGTATGGAGAAGTACTTGTCACGTATGAACTTTAACAAAAAAAAGTCAATTATGCCGCCCACTTGACAGTTTGAAAGAGCATTAGTATTTTACAGAAAACGATAAAACTCTTTTCTGCCGCTCTATGTTTGAACTACTACTTGTCATGTAAGAATTTTCAAAATATCAATTCTGATGCCCACTTGTCAGTTTGGTGGAGAAGTTGTCCTTTCGGAAAACTTCAGATCTCTTTTCTGCCGCTCTATTTAAGTTTGGAGAACTACTTGTCACATAAGAATTTCGTAAAAAATCAGTTCTGCTGCCCACTTGACTGTCTGTAGGAGAAGTTGTATTTTACGGAAAACGTCAGAACTCTTTTCAGCCGCTTTTGGAGAAGTACGTGTCACGTAAGAATTTTGTAAAAAATCATTTCCGCCGGCCACTTGACAATTTAGAGGAATAGTTGTATTTTACGGAAAACGCCAAAACACTTTTCTGCCTCTTAATCTATGTCTGGACAACTACTTTTCATATAATAATTTCTTAAAACATCAATTCTACCCCCATTTGACTGTTTGGAGGTCCAGTTGTATTTTATGGAAAACGTCAAAATTCTTTGCTACCACTTTATCTAAGTTTGGAGAAGCACTAGTAACGTAAGAATCTTGTTAAATATTAATACTGGCTCCCACTTGACAGTTTCGAGGATTAGTTGTAATTTACGAAAATCGTCAAAACTCTTTTCTGCCGCTTTATCTAGAAGTACGTGTCACGTAAGAATTTTGTAAAAATATCAATTCTGCCGCCCACTTGACAGTTTGGAGGAGCCGTTGTCTTTTACCGAAAAAGTCTGCCACCCAATTGACAGTTTGGAGGATCAGTTTTACGGTAAACGCCCAAACTCTTATCCGCCGCTTTATCTAAGGTTAGAGAACTACTTGCCACATAAGAATTTCGTGAAAAATCAATTCAGCGGCCCACTTGACAGTATTGAGTAACAATTGTCTGTTACAGAAAACGTCAAAACTCTTTTTTAGCAATTTTATCTATGTTTGCAGAACTACTTGTAATGTAAGAATTTCGTAAAAAATCAATTCTCCCGCTCACTTGGCAGTTGTCTTTTACAAAATACATACAAACTCTTTGTTAGTTTAGTCACGTAAGAATTTCGTAAAAAATCAATTCTCTCTCTCTCTCTCTTTTTTTGGAGCAATCGCTTTTTACGGAAAATGTCAAAACTCTTTTGTGCCGTTTTATCTAAGTTTGGAAAATTATTTATCACGTAAGAATTTAGAAAAAATCAATTCTGTCGCCCACGTGAAGGTTTGGAGGAGCAATTGTCTTTTACGGAAAATCTTAAAACTCCTTTCTGCCGCTTTATCTAAGTTATAACAAGTAATTGTCATGTAAGAATTTCGAAAAAAATGAACTTGACAGTTTGGAGGAGCAGTTGTCTTTTAGGGAAAACGTCACAACTCTTTTCTTCCGCTTTATGTAAGTTTGGAGAAGTACTTGTCACGTAAGAATTTTTTAAATAATCAATTCTGCCGCCCACTTGGCAGTTTTGAAGAGCAGTTGTCTTACGCATAAACGTCAAAACTGTTTCTGCTGCTTTATCTAAGTTACGAGAACTACTTGTCGCATAAGAATTTCGTAAAAAAATCAATCCCAAAAAATCAGTTCTTTTAAATATAGGCCATGTCCAGTGGCGTAGCTAGGTCAAGAAGGACCCCGGTGCAAATATTTATTTTGGGCCGTATGGTAGCTACGCCCCTGGCCATGTCTCGTGTTATGAGATCTTCTCCTGAGCCAAGTCTACACTTCACAGCGTAAAAATTAACTTTGTGAAATAGAATGTTTTCTCTCGGTGTCATATACCGTTAATTTAGAATTAAATAAAAGTCTGGTGACTTGGCCATTATGCGTGCCATGTTTTACTTGACCTATATAAATACCTTAATTGTGTTGCTTTATCAAGCTTATAAATACGTAAAAGCTTTCCGTTGCTCTTTTTCAAATTTGACAAGTATCTATTTTGCTCTCAGTTTCTGTGAAAGTTATGCCAAGTCATAAGACTTTTTTTAATCTTCTAATATACAAAAATGAATGCTTGTTTGTTTGTTTGTTCGTCTTCTATACGTTACGATATCACTGATCGGATTATGATGAAATTTTGAGGAGTTATTATGTGCGTGCCTATGAAGGTTTTTGACCAAAAAAATCAAAATAAACTCCCCCCCTCTTCCCCCTATACAACCTTCAATTTTTTCCAAATATTCGATACACAAACCCACAGTTTTTATCCGATATCGATGGAACTTGGTACACATAAAACTTAAAACAAACAAAACCTTTCCAACTTTACCCCCAGTCCCTAAATTTTTGACAACGTTCTTCATACAAACACATAGTTTTTATCTTATTTCGCATATGTATACATTAAAAGAAATCGAAAAAAACTGTCTGCATTTGATTTACAGATCCTAACTCCAACCCTCCTTTACCCATCCTTATTTTATGCCATCGTTGTTCCTACAAACCCTTAGCCTTTATCCGATTTTTATAGTATTTAGCGCATACGTGATTTAAATCAGGTGGGTCTGGTGGCTCAGTGGTTACGGCGCTAAGTTTCTGTCTGTTCAGTAGGAAAGTTCCCAGGTTTAGATCAAGGTGGTACGCCAGATCCGTGGTTTGGATTCCATGTTGCACTGTAGGTCCCAAAGGAAAGATCTTTCAGTCCTACATATGAGACAATAGCTTAGTACTCCCTAGCGATAATTCAACCAACCTCCGGGATGTGGACTAAGTAAGATTTTTTTAACAAAACAGAGAAGTATTGTCTATATTTGGTTTGCATAAATAAACCACTCTTCACCTCTCCTTAATTTTCGCCAAAGTTGTTAATACAAACACACAGTTTTTTAAACCAATTTTGATAACACTGACCACATGTATGGGTCAAACCAATGTAGTCTATAACTGAATAGTTCAAGAAATTACTTACGGAAATTTCTGTCTTCGGCCGCGGTTTCAAATCAAGGAGGAGCAGGAATTATTCGGAATTGCATTTGATCATCTGAGCGACGCATGGACGTTCCGTGGTTCAGATTCCACTTTAAACTGTAGGTCGCAGAGGAAAATAACTTACCGTCCTGCCTCTGACACAATGGGTTAGTGCACGTCCTTCAGGAGGATTCAATCAACCATCAGATTGTGGGCTAAGTTAGTTTCTTTACTTCAAAGAAAATAGAAAAATACTGTCTACGTTTGGTTTACAAAAAGCTAATTCCTCTCCTCCTTTACACCAGCCCTCAATTTTTTCCAGCGTTGTTCATACTATCCCATAGTTTTTATCCGGGTTTGATAGTATTTAGCACACCTATACTTAAAAGACATAGTGGTCTGGTAGCTTAATGGTTAAGGCTCTTATGTTCAAAAGTTTATTGGTCCGTTTCCAGGTTCAAAATCCATAGGAAGCAGAAATTTTTAAGAGTTGTATATGATCAATGGGTTAGTGGAATAACTTAGTTTTTTTTTACTTTAAAACAAAGAGAAAAATACTGTCTATATTTGGTTTGCAAAATCCAACCCTTCTTCTCCTTTACCCCCTTCTTTTTCCCAAGTGTTCTTTATACAAACCCACTGTTTGCATACGATTTCGATGGAATTTTGCACACGTTTACTTTAAAACGATGAAATTTTTTTTCCCTACATATGGTTTACAAAAAAACCACCACTCTCTCTTATGAAAAATTTACACTTGGAACTATTCAGTCTGCCGGCCTCGGTAGCGTAGGGGCTAGAGCACTAGCTCCACGTGCTGAAGGTCGTCTGTTCGAGTCCTGGTGCGTGCATGGGTTGTGTCTGTGAATGTAATGTCCGTCCTGTGGTGTGTCTAATTAGCTGGAAAAAATTCATACTGGAGATACTGAAAGCACTGAGTGACATAATTACTATCAAGTTCGCTGTATGGCTTCAAATGTTAAAAGCCATTGGGAAACAAAAAAAAATTAAAAAATAAAGCTATAGCTATTCAGTCTTTTTGCAAATATCTCGAAAGTGGTAGGAAAAAAACCAAAGCGGATAGGGAGCCCATAACATTTCCCTTCAAACGGCGTTGGACTGATTCCAAGTGGACAGTTTATGACCAAGAAACTCGAGTTTGAAATTTAAAAATCTATAATTTTTATCCGATCCTGAAGGAACTTTGCGTACAGTTTTTTTATAATAAATGAAAACTAATGTTTACATTTAGTTTACAAAACTGCACTCGCTCTTCCCGTTCTCCCATCTTAAAACTCATTATAATTTGATACTTTTTTTTTCGCTAGGGGAAATCGGCCAATGTAGACGCTGTGGAGGATTTTTACTACAATCCGATCAAAAGAATAAAACATTAGAACTTTCATATCCAACAGACAGTATTATTTATTTTATAGTTAAAAAAAACTAATTTTGTTTACAACCTGAATGTTGGTTAGATCCTACCGAAGTGGACATACCAAGCAATTTATCATATAAAACTCTTCCTGCTTCCACCAGAATTTGAACTTGGTACCAGACAAAAAAACGTTTGAAGTAAAGAGCTTTAACCACTGAGCTACCACACCACTCTGTTTTTAAACATATCTGTGCTAAATACTTTCAAAACAATGGGTCTGTTTAGCAGAAAATGAAATCCCAAAAATATTGTATATCCCATAGCACTAGAATAAACTTTTTTCAATATTAATTTAATTAATAAAAATCATTGACTTTGCTTTATTTTGAACACGTAAATGTGTCTGTTTTTTATTTTCTTACTGTAAGAGCACAAGCGTTGATACTGGGGCTTTTAATAAATATACGACATAGCAGTTGTGGAGCTATGTTGTTGACACAATGTTTAGTGCTTTCATTGACAACTTATTACTTTTGATAAATGATTCGAATGCCGTACGGTCGCCAGCCTAGTTAGCGTTACTATTTGGATAATTAATTAAATAACAGCCAAAGGGTACATGCAAGAAGCTAATTAAGAACACAGACACACGTGCCAACTTTCAAAGTTCACTAAGTTTTATTATACTAAAGTTACATAATCCAAAAGCAAGCCACCAGATACTAAAATTAATCTTCTTCACCAAAGAGTGCAATTTCGAGTATAAATAAAGCTGGAAATACTGAGTGGATGCCACATAATTATTCATTAAACAATACACGTGGTACAGTACCGTAGCAGTTCAACCAATTCAGTGTGCAGCAAACCATATTACTTAGAACCACGCATACAGTCCACAAAATACTTCTGCACTGTTCACATAACATTCTGTCCATCGGAATATCGGTGATACCGCGATAGCGGGTTATTACAGCATACACATGGAACAAACAATCGCGACTACGACACGCTAGCTTCCGCCGACCGTATTCCACTCGACTTTACGTATCACTGCGTGCTAGACGAATGCCCAATGCCAAAGACATTATAAGCGTATCTAAGATCACCTAATCAACTTACAAAATATACCTAATGTTCAAGGTTTCGTCATAGTACCCACGTAAGAAAGAAAAGAGGCATTGCAACGTATGGTTGGTAAAGCTAGTTCTAGATAACGGATCTATGACACCTAAAGAAACGATCCTGTTTCACAAAGCGAAGTTAATACACACTGTAAGCGGGCGCGCATATCGTGTTGTAGGTCGGTATACCGGTGCTCATAACCGCTTTGAAATTCCGATCCTCGGTGCGGTCCTAAAAATGTGGTTACCGGTATTAGGCCCCCAGTCGGAAAAATCCGGTTATTCGTCGAAGACCGCGATTTTAGGTCCGGCAAATTGCGGTATTTCTATCCGTGAGGAGGGGGGCTCTGTCTCGCCACGCCCGCCTGGGCAGGTTGACCCAAATTAGTCTTTCAGAAGCTACTATTAAGAAATGACTTTGACCAAACAGTGTACAAGAGTTTAGTTCCAGTAGCCATCTATAATGATGGCACATGAAATCAGGTGAGTGTGGTGAGCATTGAGGTGTATTGTAAATACATGCTATCCTCTGACCATCCTGTAACATCTCAGTCTGGACGTGAAGTGTGGAGTTCCTTTCCTTCAGTTACTTGTATGTTTGTGGTAACGTATAGAATTGTGGTGTATGCATGGACATATGTGTGTGTGAATGTTCGTATGTGGTTGTGTGTCTAATTATGGTGATAGGAGTCCACTCCATATCGAGATTTCACCATCAGTGACCATCAGTGTTGATGGTGGACTTAATCAGTTGGGTGTGATAAGCACTGATGTGTGTGACAAAGACATATCATACTTCACACATGCCGCACCTATTCAGTCTGAATGTAGTGTTTTCAGTCCCTTTCCTCGAGTTACCTGTATGTGTGTAGTGATGTATGGAATTGTGTATATGCATGGGCATGTGTGAGTGTGTGTCTTTCTAAGTGGTTGTGTGTCTAATTATGGTGATAGGAGTTTACTCCATATCGAGATTTTACCATCAGTGGCCATCAGTGTTGATTGGGGACGTAATCAGTTGGGTGTGATGACTAACCCATATGGCATAAGTACTGGGATAGATGGGAACAACATGTCATCCGTTGCACACACTCTAACACGTCTGTCTGATGATTTTTGGCCAGTCATGTGGGGGTCAGCTCAACTTTTTCGTTGTCATGACTGGTCTAGTTGTTGTGTGTAGATCGCTGTAGGCATAGTAATGCACGTGTGTGTGCTTCTTTCTGTGTATGCATGTGTAAATATAGCGATACCTTCCCTCAACTCGTTTGTCTGGATATATGATGTGATGATCCTGCACTTATGTTTGTGTGTGTGCTTATGTGTGGTGACGTATGGATATCTTGGTGAGACCTAATATGAATATGTGAATAATGACATCTGTCTGATGACCAAGTGTCTACTGCTACTCATGGTACCTGAGGCATATGTTACTGTATATCCGAAAAAGCTTAGGTGTGGGATAAACGTGGTGGTGCTGATGTGAACAGTTTTGTACCTAGGACACGTGATACTCAATGGTAGAGAGGTCTGTAGTGTGAGATAAATGAGACGATGTTGATGTGAAGAGTTTGGTACCTTGCACATATGTTACTGATGATTTTTTGGTTAGTCATGAGCCATTGGGGTTCTACACCACTTTTTCGTTGCCATAATTGGGGTGGTTGTTGTGTCGATATCACTGTAGGCGTCTGTCTGATGATTTTTGTAACGAGAGTTCTGTCCAGTTAATCAGTGGTAACGACAATTCTGTCCCACTTCATCGTTCCCATGATGCTTGCTGTTGTTTATGTCGAACTTGCTGTATGCATGTACGTGTGAGTGTGTTTTGTGTGTGTGTGTGTGTGTGTGTGTGTGTACGTCTCTCTCTGGGTATGTATGCGTAAATATGGTCAGACCTTCCTTTAACTCAATTGTCTGGATGTAGGATGTGCAGTTTATTTCCTCCACTAATGTGTGTGTATGTCGTCTTCCTCTGTGTGAGTTCTATCTTGGTGATGTTGTGTGTAGGCATGGAAATGTGCGTGTGTGCGTGATTTCTCTGTGGATTTGAGTCTAAAATATTTGGTTATAGAATTATACCCACGATCAATTTGTGTTTCTAACAATTGTTTCAGGGCTTGGGCACTATCCCATTCCACTGTGCTGTTTACAGTTTACTGCTGTTTCTTACGTTTTTCACTATATGCACTTCGGGGTAAAAATCATTTAATTGGGGGGGGGGGGGTGCCAGAAAAGCAAAGTACTTGGGTACAAACACACAGTCAGGCTATAGTGGTGTAGTATGGATTCCACATTTTTTGTACATCAAATGTAGGGTGCAAAGCAGGGTAGCTAGATTTATTAGTGGAAAACATTCAACAAGTGACATAATAAAGGAGCTGGGCTGGATATGACTGGAAGATATGAAGAGTGCTGGGAGAGCTGTATATGGCGTATAATGATGTTAGACTGGATATTGGTAGAATAATTCTGAGTGGTGTATGGCGCCTAAGTTAACCATGACCATAATCTGGCATTATACTTTAGGTGATGAGGCTTGAGTGGATAAAATATCCAAACACGCACTTTCACATACAAATGACCTAATAATTTATGACAGTTTAAGTATGGGTGCTATCTTCGGCGTAATAGAACCAGTGTCTGGATACTTTTCAGTGTGTAGGGATCTACTATGAAAAATGTGGGTTATGATGTCTGTTTGATGACCATGAAACTATGAGTTAGCTAAGAGCATTATGGTAACATTATCGTGTGTAATGTGTTTTTTCCATACCTTTGAATGTGAATGAATTTTCAAAATTAAGTGTTTGTCGCGGCTATCTTAACTTCCCAGTCTACCGTGTATTATTACTGGCACAGTGCTATCGTTATACAGACAAATTTCAACGACCATCCAAAATTCTAGTATTTCCAGCATATCAGGCTTTTTTCGGGCTCGTCGATGTCATTGTCATTAGAGGTGAGAAAGGATGTATGGCAAGAAACGGTGAGGAATTCGGCCATGGACTTTTGAAGGTCTCTATCCAAGCATTCGGTCTGGAGTGATTTCATGAATCCAAGCACTCTTCCATTTCACTGTTCTGTTTACAGTTTGCTGCCGTTAGTTTTGGGGTACGATATATTTTTTCTCAGGTTGTTCACTATATGTCCTTCGGAGCAAAAATCGTGATGAGTGGATGTACCAGAGAAGGAAGAACTTGTGTTACAAACCCACAGTCAGTTCATTGCTTGTATGTACTGGTATATGTGGGGTCCACAGTTTCTGGACTTGAAATGCAGTGTGCACGGGGAGACAGCTAGAGTGTAAATATGGTGGTACCTTTCTTTCTCTCGTCTGTCCGCATGTATTGTGTGTAGTTCATTTCCACCACTAATGTGTGTTTTGTGACGTATGCAGCTGTGAGTGAGCATCGAAAGTACGGTATTGCATCCTGTGTTAAGAAATGCTCTTGAATCTACTCATGCCTTTGTGGTACTAGGGACACATGTTACTGGATGGCTTGTGGTTATGTGGGTGACATGGATGATGCTGATGTAAACAGTTTCGAACTTGTGCACATGCTACTAGTTAGCAAAGTTGTCTGAGGTGAGTGAGAGGCGATGCTAATGTGAACAGTTTAGTACCTGGGGGTAGCTGTTACTGATGGCCCTTTCTGGTTCCAGGGTTAATATGGAGTCCACAGTTTTGGGACTTGAAATGCTGTTTGCGAGGGAAGGCAGCTAGAGTGTAAATATGTTGATACCTTTCTTTCACTCGCCAGTCTGAGTGTAGTGTGTGTAGTTCATTTTCACCAATAATGTGTGTTTTGCGACGTATGCAGCTGTGAGTGAGCATCAAAAGTACGACATTGCAACCTGTGTTAAGAAATGCTCTTGAATCTACTCATGCCTTTGTGGTACTAGGGGCACATGTTACTAGATGGCTTGTTGTCATGTGGGTGATATGAGATGATGCTGATGTGAACAGTTTCATACTTGCACATGCTACTAGATGGCAAAGATGGCTGATGTGTGTGAGAGGCGAGGCGATACTAATGTGAACAGTGTGGTACCTGGTAGCTGTTACTGATGGATTTTTTCTGGTTCCAGGGTTAATGAAACTATAGAAAAAGTGTGTACATATCCTCATCAGGTATTGTTCTCACTGTTTGCTGTATATTATTTACAATTACCACTCGTGTTTCACCTACAGTGCCCATACCTACATCCATTTGCCTTATCCCTACCCAAATCCTTCCTAAAACTTTGTTGAGCTCAGAGACAAGAGACGATTGTGATATTAAAATTGTTCATCCGACTGGCTGACTGTTTGCTCTCCCCCCTCAATGCAGTATGAATGCTCGTTTAGGTCACGTTAGGCCTTCGTCTGTTTTGAATCTTTGCTTTTGAAAGTGTACACAACCATAGAGTTGTTATCCTTAGAAGAGACTAACAGTTTAACGTGGAATCCGAGCCACAGAAGCGTTCTGTACCAGAGGTGAAGGTGGGTTAAGGGCTTATGAAAATCACCGCCCAGACAGGGATTCGAACCGAGGACCTTTCTATCTCCGGTCAGACGCCTTAACCACTGAGCCACTGTCGAGATTTGATGTTTATACGAATTCTTTCTTCCCTCGTGACATTCGAGTTTGAGATACACCCGTAAGTTGCATGTCTATGTTATTCACAGCAATTTGTGACACCCACATAAATACATTTCTCATCTCATAAACATTAGCAACGTTTAAAGATATACATGCTTTGGCATGGAATTTCATAACGTGTAAGGCAATAAATGGATATTAAGTGAAGACTCAGGTAAAAAAAGGGGGCAGGATGTGAATGCAAGAGAGGCCTATGACACACATGGAATCATAAGTATTGAATGATGTATTATATTGCAATAAAATGTATTTAAAATTTCAATAAATCTGTAACATTTATCAAGAAATTATGTTTTTTATTTAACGAATCCCCTACCCAACAATTTTTTTATATTCCTTGAGTATGATGGATTAGTATAGTATTCTTATTACGAGTATGAAATACTAGAAATAAAAAGAGAACAGCGTTTAAAACCGACATATCACAAAAGGCGTGTTGGGGCAATAAGACAACTTGGAGTGGGTATAAAAAAATGGCAGCTACAAATAAATGACCTTATATAATGTACAACGAACAGGACTTGTTATTTGAACCAATAATACTGTTTTCAGAAGTCAACAATATGTTTTGCCCAAAAACTAGTTTTAGAAGTTAATTTTATGGTAACTAAACAATTAACTGATTATAATGATTCGAAATATCAATAACATGAAAAAATGCTCCTCGAAGGTCCTAGGAAGAAAATTATAGGTTTGGTAATAACGATTGCTGAGGGATCTATCATTTGTACCATCTAGCAGTGTATAACATGACGCGCACATTCCACGCCAGAAAATCCGTAATAATACGCTCGAAATAGCGTATGCTGCATGTTCAGAAAAAAAATTAGGCTCATATAACAAAGCAGTCAATAGAATTGTGTGATTACCATATGTATTCTTTTGCGCTGAAAATAATATTGCGTGCCATACTTGGATGCCCGGCGAATGTAACGTCCTTAATATTAAAGAAGGTGTATGCTAATTAGCGAGCAATACGGAATCGGCCATATTTCCCCACATAGTAACTAATAAAACGAATGTGAATGCATTGGTGTATGATTACACATTACTTCCAAGAGACAGTTTTCGAGAGAAACAATATACCCAAGTTAACTCCAAAATTCCAGTATTTCCAGCATATCAAGCTTTTTCTAGGAGTGATTTCAGGAAACCATGGAAAACCGAAATCATGATGGCCTGACGTACATTCGAACACATGTCCTCCCGAAAGCTCACCCACCACGCTCGGTGCTGACTACTGTAGGTAAAAAAAGGGGGGGGCATATGTAAGGCAAGAAAGGCCTATGACGCATGAAATAAAACTATAAGTACTGAATGATGTATTATTATCCAATAAAATGTATTTCAATAAATCTGTATGATTTACCAATAATTTTTTTTTTATTTAACTAAACCCCTACCGAGTATATTCCTTGAGTAAGATGGGATAGTTTTGTACCCTTATCACGAGTATGAAATACTTGAAATGGAGAGAGAACATAGTTTATAAGTGCCATATCACAAGAGTCGCGTTGGGTATCATTGAAAGACATGAAGCAGATGAAATAGATCTCTGTGAGTGTATAAGTAACACATTGGTAATGAGGATGTTGGGATGAAATAAATAGCCAATAAATATCACCGAAAATTCCATTAAATGTGATGTTAAGAGCAATAAGACAATTGGAGTGGCAAAAAAATGGCGGTTAGATCCATAGAAGAAAATGACCTTACAAAATGTGTATGAGGTATAAGAAAGAGATGAGGGGGGGGGGGATTTTCAAGTAAGGACTTATTGGTGCCAAATAATAGTATTTGCAGAAGGAAACAATAAGTTTTGCCCAAAAACTATGAAAATAAATAATTTTTGAAGTTAATTTATGGTAATTTAACAATCAAAGAATTAAAATACTTCAATATATCAATAACACATGACAAAATACTAGGAAGAAATTTCATAACGAACGTTAACAGCAAGCAAGCGGATTTCCTAATGTTATTCTTGATAGCGGTGTCCTGTGACGTCGCTAATTGTGCGCTGAAAATAAAATGGCGTGTGATACTTCCGCTGTTCGCCTGCGGGAGCGGAACGGTAAATTGTGTTGTGGAAAGTATGCCCAGTCCGCTCACCCCAGGAATAGCGGCTAACGGGAGCCAACGCGTCACCCGGAAATAGCGCTGCGCTAGGAAACTACGCACTCCAGGAATACCGTATAACGGGATCCCGTTGCTCTCCGACGCGTCATGTGTGGCGCGCGCTGGGAATAGCAACAACCGTTGTCGCCTGCGGGGGTGTGCGCTCGACTAAGCTACACAGAATACTCAGATAAATTCAGGTTACCGCCGTACAGTGCTGCCATCTCGCGGCGGCGCGGCGCGGCGGGGCGGGGGAGGGGAGGGCCCCCACTCCACCTTCAAGGTCAAAAAAAGTCCCAGCTAAGACAAATATATACTACTCTGAATGTCATTCCACGAAATTCTTACCTCGTACCATTAGGGATTGGAACGCACAGCAAAGAGATTAGCTTTGGTGCTGAGCACCCTCTGCCACCCACAATTTTGTGAATTGCAGAGTATATATGTAGATGTAGATGTTTCGAATTTACAATCCAGGTTTCGCAATGAAAATATTTAGATTCAGAAGTCACTTCAGGTGAAAGGACTGCATTTACTTCATGTTTCATAAAGCTAAAGCAGTTTTCCGGCCTTAAGTCAAAATGAATATTTTAAATTCAAATGAACCATCGATAAATACATTTCATCATATGCTATGGTTAGATTAGAAGCTCAAATTTAGCATAGTCACGCGTGGAGTGTATCGTTTTAATTTTATAGGTAATGCAGAGAATTAAGCCAAACAACACATGCTAATAACGTATTGGTACTCGCTCGCAGCTAACGACGTCAGGGTATATATCTATGCTCACACCAAACACAATATAACAAATTCAAATAATGATTATTACTCTTTCATGAAAGAAACTGGGCGATCACCAGTTAATAATTAAATCTCGTTAAAGTGTGCCGTATGCCCAGGTGTTGTTAACGCTGTAAGTAACTTCAGTCTTTCAAGAAGTTCATTCCGATCTTCCCAGTAAACATACACCTTCATGGGAGAAGATGATAACCCAAGTGAGATTATTTTTTATACCTTATGGTGCGAATATTTTTCACAACTTTGCTGTATGGGTTGTAATGAACTCTGTTCGAACATGTGTGTTTTAATATTTTAGAATGTTTTACCAAGTCCTGTGCGGTGCATATTTGGGCATTTTTAAAAGACAAAGAGGTCCATTAGCCCCTTTGATATTCATTATCACCGAGTACAATAACATCGTCACCAATAATTGAGTGGAGGAGGGGGATTTTACAGTTACTAGTCAGTCACCATTCTCTTTAACAAGTCACATAAATTACAAGCTTTCATATTTCGACTTAAGGAGTTCAACTGTTGTTTAATCAAACTCGAAGACTGCTTGTGCTGATGTTGCCGAAACAAGAAAATGGTTTCGATTGAATGCATCACTGGCAGTAATAAATACTTTAAAAATTTACCATTTTCAGTTCTAGTAACTTTCGTCGAATTACATTTCTGGCCTTTATGATTCCTACTTTAGTTGTTGACACGCCCATTAAGTTTTGGCGGTACTCCAAGTCAACTTTTAAGTAATGTATCCTTATGTCAACCATTCTCAGTTTGGCTATTGTGAGTGAAATACAGTCAACCCGGATTTAATACTAATTTAGACCAGTATCTAGAGCGTACGCGTAATCTCGAAACGCATCTGTGACACAATAGTTACAACCATAGCGGCTTCTTTAGATTTTTAATTCTTTATACATTTTTCAGCGTCTACACCTGACAGGATACTCTCCAGTTAACTAATGTATAATTTTGTCGCAATATGGTTTTCTTCGATGCGTTCAGATACCTGTTTGAGTATTCTACCCTGATGATCCAGCCTAAGTATGTGCTGCGAGGGGATCGCGGCTCTTCTTGTTCTGTAAATACAACTCGGGTAATCGGTCGCCAGTCTCTTCCCTGCAAACAGGGCGCATCAAATGAAGCAGAGGTTCACATTTGGTTGGAAGAGGCTAGAATAGTCTCTCCCAAAAACGTTACACTCCAGATGTACGCGTATGTATATGTACATCCGAAGATTAAATAAGCGACGCGGCAATTAACTAAAATAACAGCAAGACATAAAGAGATCGCGTTGTTGTTCACGTTATAGTAAAATGCGATCAGTCGTGCAATCCGATTACAGCACTCCATAGAACCGTCCAGAATATCACTATTCACTGAAAAATTTAATCACTTTAAACGTAAACTTCCATGCATGGCAGCAGGTTGAATCGGGTGTGAATCATATCTCTATTCGTAGCGTTACAGCCATCCCCAGTATCTTCCATCGTCTTCAACAAACGTTTAATCGAAACGTTCATTACAACAGTAATTTTAAAAAAGAAAGTTAACAATAAAGGGAGTTTGATAACAATAACGTTGGCACCAGACTGTAAACCGAGCCTCCTAAACGAAATCGGGTGCAATGCGCTCGTAGCAGTTACGCAAAAATGTGATTAAGCTCGGGTTTACCGTATATACTAGAATGCTTGACACGTGGTGCTCGAAGGAAGAACAAAGCAAGCAGAGAAAAGTTTTTTTTCGGTAGGCGATTTGAATCGTTGAGTAGTGAGTAGGATGTCTATAAAGATTATAAGACATTCTGCTCAAAGTGCAGAGAAAACTATATATATTGGAACGGGGCGATCATATCAAAAGACTTGTTGCCTCCTTACGTCTTTTTCATAAAACCGAGCGTGGTGGGTGAGCGGTTAACGCTCTGGCATCGCATTCGGGAGGACATCCAGATTTGGGTTTTCCATGGTTTCTCCAAATCACTCCAGGCGAATGCTGGGATGCTTCCTTCAAAAGGCCGTGGCCGAATTCCTTCCCGTTCCTTGTCCACAGTCCCATCCCGCCTCTAATGACCTCGACGTCGACGAGGGTAAAGCCATAAGGAAAAAAGTCATATTAGACTTTCCTGTCTAAAGGTTTCACCACTCGCTTATATTTATCAAGAACTCTGCAAATCTCTCTTTTATCTTTGACTTTGTTTGCAGATTTTCTGTCCAAAGTTTTCTTGTTATTCACACACAAATGTCTTGCTTCAACCTTGAATCGAACCCTGTTCTCTTTCCCGATTATTTTATGGCACCATGATTCACTACAGTTGAGCGTGTAACACTTGCGACTTCTAGTTTTCATCAGAGAAGTTAAGTGACCTCAGAAACTATCTTTGATACGCGAGTCACTCGCAACTTGATAGGTCAGCCCTTGCGACCCGTAGCAATCCACAATCTATACCTGGAACAGTCTCCCCTCTTTCACAGAACAACCCTCCCTTAACGTATCCCTGTTGACTGAATGCCTGTGTGTCATGTGTTTTAGCAAATTCGTTCAGATATTTACGGTCTCGACGTTCTTCCCCAACGATATGCACCTTACACTGTCTGCGTATTCTATCTCTGACATGATTTTACCCTGTGTCAGATTTGCCTGCCCATTCATTGTGTTTCGCAATGTGTCCAATCTACTGCGTTCACCAGTTAATAGGTGTTACTATCTGCTTCCTTTAGTGTTGTATGTGATGGTTGTAAACAAATTCATCGTGGCTTCTACTCCCAACTTTGATCTGATCCTGACACGATTTCATATTTGCATTTTGTTTCTTTAAAACGGATACGGTGTCGAATACGTCGTCAACTCACATATCTTTTCGTCAGTATGCTCTTTCACCTTGCGAATAACAGTGGATAGTTTCCATGTATTCATACACGTTTCCCCTTGTAAATGTTCAATGGCATTGTTGGATGTAACAAGTCTGTCACAAATTGTTACACTGTCCAGCTCTAGACGCCCGTGTCTGGTGTTCAAATGTTCATAGTTTTTCAATATGTTAGATATCTGAGAATTTATTCTAGTATTGAAATTCTCCATATCCGCAATGGTTTTCAGTTAAAAAATTAGACAGTTTTTCATCTAAATGTATAGTCCTGTCTCTTTACAGATAAATCTAACCGCCTATTGGTAGCATCTATTTTGGTTGACAAACAGCTAACGACCTCCGCTTTTAAGCCCTTCAGTCCCGTGTTAAATTTATTATTTAAATCAACATGCCCCTGGTCAGGTTTATTATTTAAGTTTCAAAGTTTATCTGTGCCTTCATTGTTTGGAAATTTGAAAAGAAACTCTCTTGATTTTTCTCGCTTGTAATGCTGTCATTTCAATGCCTGTCTTTATACATTCTTTTGTTTCCCACGGTGTCCTAGCAGACCACAAAAATATGGTGTAAATACTCCATAATTAATCAAATTCCACAAAGTTAGTGAATTGAACCTTTTAGGTTCACAAATTACAATCTCTTCAACTATTGCAACAGTTCAGCATCATATCCAAAAAAC